>LPNX010610850.1:0-61709 GCA_001517045.1 Pseudotsuga menziesii | reverse complement strand
AAAGAGCATATTTACCTATGATTGAATATGTGTTTTGAGCTTAATTACAATTTCCACCCAATTTTCAAAAATTGGACAATTCTTGATGAATCCAAGAATTGTCGTAAAAGAAACTGACCTTTTGTTGTATGACTTGTCAACACACATACCATTTTCATGTACTTGGGAAACAATGACACCCTTCTTGTAAAAACATTTAAAAGCAACCTTTATAGCAATATCAAAAAACAAATCTCTATGGAAACTCCAAAACAACATGTGGAACAAGTGAGATAAAAAACATCAACATAGTAACCCACCCTAGATTAAAACATCAGTTCAAGTACTCAACCTAGACTCAAAGGGTGGTGATGTGAATATGGCCTTAATACCTTCCCCTTCTTGCAAACAATCCTAGCAGGAAAACCCTTAAGTGGGATGACAAGACACCATGAATTAGAGAATTTGGATTCAAAGAAATATATAGGATCCACATTAAGATCAAACTCAAAGTATCCATAGTCAATGTTTCTTCCATAAATAATTGACCTCTTGATTGAATATAATAACAAATGGAAAAATCTTCATGTTTAAAAATTAAGAAACATAATATCATAATACCCATTTTTAAAAAAATACACATTAATCAAGTTAAAACATATGTTAGTTATAATGGTAATTAATTATTCAAAGCTTAAAAAACTTAATCTCTTATAACTAAAATAATAATATTAACTAGCATAATATTGAACTTTTCTCATATTTTTAAAATTTTCTTCTGCCAAACCTTTAAACCTATGCTCATTTAATGATTTCTTCACCATTATTCTGGAGAAAAAAATGATTTCCTCACCATTCATAATGCAAAGATGCCTCGAATCCTCCCAAGGTGAACCCACATAACAAGTAGGCTATTTCAACCAGTCCACTCCTTCTTGGTGATCCATAGTGATCCATAGGGTTTCCTTGTTACTGGTATGTTATTCCTTCGCCCAAACATTGTAACTAGTATAATATATGTATGTTCAGTTATCAAGAATATCATATGTATTTTAAGTTATCAAGAATATCGTTGTTGCTGAAGATATGAGGTTCTTATGATTTATAAGCCAGAAACTATTTTAGGATGAATCATCCAATCATATACATATTTCAATGATATTTCAAATATTAAGAATATTTGTTGCTTAATTGACATTTTAGATATCAGGTCATATTAGTAACAACGCATTTTAATCCATTGCAAAGGTCTAAGCTTCTTTTTTGTTTTCCTTTTACTGGGTTAGTGGGATGAATCAATCCTCAACTGTAAACTATATATATGCAATAAAATGAGGTTCTCTATAGCCCCGGTAGGTGGAGGGCTTCCATAAATACTGCCTGTTTGCGCGAAAGACTGTATATGTGACCCTGTATTGAATATGGATTGCATTGGTTGTGCATTATACAAATATTAGATCACACCCATCTAAACCTGGGTTTAATGCGCACCTATAGGTTGCATAGGTCAGGAATTTATATCTCAAGTTCACATGAATGGATTATGTATCAGATATTAGAATGTATATGGATTTGTGTTAGTTATAAAATGCAAGGAACAACAACATTCCATACAAAACGTTTTACATGTTGCGAGATACATACACAAGGGAACGAGCACTACTCCCAAGAATTCGAACTGGTACATGTAAACGATGTGCAAGGGCCTTTGTCAATCTCTAGTGGCATAGAGATTTGTACATCCAAGAAAGAATATGAACTTTTCATTTGTTCTTTCATTTCAAGCAAATTTTCTAGCCACCAACTATTCATGCACGAGGAAAGAGTTGTGGTAGAATTCTTAAGACATGAAAGCTAGATGTAAAGTTGTTATGTTCTGCAACATGATCCTATAGCTTGAAGTCATAAGGACCAAATTAGAACTAATAGGAAGCAAGTTTACGATGTTTCAATCAGGTGTTGCACAAATGGCTTTAGTATGTTCCCCATTAAAATACATATTTTTAGTATTGTATTTATAGACGAAAAAAACACACACATAAACAGGGGTTCTTTTTTGGTAATTTATTATTCATTTATTCTGGTTCTTGAAGTTTTCAAAAATAAATTTTAGTTTACTGTAGGAAGTATGTAACACTTCTGGAACATGTTTATTTTGTGATAGGGATCAATGTATTCAAAATATCCTTTGGTATCTGGTTTGAAAAATAAATCTTTCATTTTGAATACATTCATTCGAATGTTGCTCAAAATGAGCATTGTGATCTCATCCGGGACTATTTAGTAACTCAGCTCATAGTTTTTTATCTGTGTTTTGTCAAAAGATTCATAGAGAGAAAACTCTCTCTCAATTTGGTCCTACTGCCTTCTATTTCTTATAAGGACACGCTTTGTCAATCCCCATAGTATAGTGCTTAGGGTTTTCTGAAACTTAGTAATGGTTCATGTTGTATTTTGTGTTGCATTGGTTTAGTGTTTATTCCGAAGATATTCCGACACCAAAAGTCGCAGATTCAGAGGTCACAGAATATCTCACTTTATGAAAAATATATAGTTATTTGTCATTTCAATGGTTTTTGGTCTCCTACATCAAACCTGTGCAAGTGGACTCATTCAAACTAGACAAAGTGGACTCTTCAGGTTACAACATGATTTATAATTTGTAAGCATCTCAATATTTGTATTCTAACCATCGTTTTATTACGTTGCTCAATTGGAATAGAATCAAATTCAAGTATTCCTCAGAGGCGTCATCAAGGAAATCAAAGGGGGCATATTAAGACATGTAGCCAGCACTGCACAAAAATCCCCAATAGCAAATAAAGTCTAAGACCTTTCAAGTCTCTTTTCTTGGTGTCCATTTCTTGAACAAACTTCATTAGAGACAGTCATTGAAACCGAACTTCTAAATATTGGTATGCAATTGCATTGTACTTTTTGCAGATATAGCAAGGGTGTGTATTTTTAATAAGAGCCATTTTTATATTTCTGATCACTTTTATTTCTGGTGGATATTGTAGATGATATTGAAATTGAAGAAGATTTTTCAACTTCAACTGCATTGTCATCTGCTCCTGCTCGTAGTACAAGATTTTTCTATACAGGGAAAGATAGCTCCGATGGTATTGATGTTACAATATTGGTTCCTTGTGACCATTCATATTTGTGTAATAGATTTTTCAAGGTGATATTGGTTTCACAGTGTTTCACATATTTTTTGCAAAAGACAAGGAAAGTGATAGGCAAAAATTATTAGATGAAAATATCGAGGAACTAAATCCAAGAAAGAGAAACCCTGATGAAATTAAGGCTGATTATGGCCATAAGAAACATCTGGTAAGGTATTTTATGTTATACCAGAGACAACTTTTTATCAATGTTCCTTCAGTAGGTATCTTACTAACAAATGGTAAACTGGGCCGACAGGGATTGCAGTAAACAAGCTTCAAGAGTGGGGAGAGAAGCTACAGGTATATTTATAGATCTGAGATTCTAAAATTCAATTCAATGATTTTTCAAAGTGTTAAGTTATTGTTGTATTTATATTTCCATCCAACATGTAGTAGAATCTCGAGCACTCATATTTGGAGGACAAATTATTTAAAACTTGAAATTGATTACAATATAGGAGAAATATCTAGAATATAAACTTTATTGAATTGGATTCAGTTGATACAATGACATCATCCCCTTTTATTTCATCAATTCGGTTGTTGTTATACCTAATACTCTTATCCAATTTACTGACTAATGACCTAATATCACTTAAATAACATGAATTTATTACATTTAAACTTAGTATTGGAGTGTTACAACCTCCCTTAGCACGAAAATAGTATTTTGAACTGTTGCATGCCTTTCCCCTCTCGACATAAAAGACTTGTAAAGATGATTACAATATTAATATAGGAAACAAATTTTCACTGGTGTTAGGTTTTGGATTATGAGAACAACAACTTTCCAGTGTTAGAAAATCTAATAAACAGGACATCAACAAGATTCTTGTTCTCAAGTGCGAGCTCATCCAAAGCAGAAAAAATATCACAACCCCAAACCCAAAAGATGGAAACCATATGATGTGGACTCGGGCTCTCAAGAATGAGCTCGAGTTCTCTCAAGTCATTCTCTTTGGGTTTATTTCAAGTTTTTCTCAATATTTTGAATCAGGGCCTCAAGGGTCTAGGTTTGGCTTGTTAATTTTTTAGTTTGTAGTCCAAAACAATGCCTCGACATGAATGTATTTTATTTTGTACATATTCAATAGAGACGTATCTCACATACCAAAACAAGATAATAACATGTGTATAAGTAACATGTGTATGATTCAGGAAGAAAACAAATAAATAACATAAAAGAATGATCTTACGAACCTCTCTCATGGCAAGCCAGCAACCAACCACAACGACTTGCTCAACTTGTTCCAAAGTCCCAATATATTTAGTATCCTCTTCTTGCATTCCATTTGTTGTTTCAAGATCCTTTTTATCAACTAATAAATCCCGAGTACCAGATTGGATATCATTGATAAAACTTTCAATCTTCTCTGGCATATCCAATGCATTTACAAAAACTACCCAAAGTGCCAATGATGTCACCCACACCACAAGTCCAAGAATCCTCTCTAGGGAAACCTGTACCTGAGAGGAACTTGCTCGAGTAGCCTCAAAAGTGCAATCCAATTCTTCAATTGTGTATTGTAGTGTAAGAAATATTCCATGAATAAAGATGTGATCACATTCTTTCACTAGATATTTCTCACCCTCTTCAATTCCCATGTTTAACTAGTCAATCTAGGACTGAATGTATTCTCCAATTGGAGTTCCAACATTGTTTCTATGTAAGTAATTTTTTTTAGGCCTCTTAGCACTCTTCCATAGTAAATGAGATTCAAACAATTCAGACTCAGAAAGATGATTTTGGGAAATTTTCATAGTCTAGCCAAGCTCCTAAACATACTTTATGAAGATAAGGCGCAAATCCAATGCTCCTGCATCACTCTCTCTCACACGTGGACTGCTAACAAGATTTTTTGAACACCCGATAACTTCATTAACAGTGACCTTATTAGTGATTCTAGGTAGAGGAGTAGGAAACTATATAAGGATTTGAAATACATTTTCTCTCAATTTGTCCCAACTATCTACAATAGCTCCAATGAATTCCAATGTGGAATCTACTAAAATTAGCCCTTGATCATATGGATGGCAATAACTAGTACCTAAAGATGAAGACAATGCACATTGCCTAGACTCTTTCTTTTCCAGTTGATGAATGGGACAAACATTAATCATCACCAATAACAGCTCCATAGCCATGCTCTTCCTTTCATAGGGAGCTGAAGGATAGAAAGATGAAAAAAGAAGGTGGCCCAACCACTTCATAAACCGGTTGAGTTCCCTTACACCTTCCAATATACTCTTATTGTATTTCTTATAATTTGCTTCAAGTGAATAACCTATTTCTACACCATATATGCACACATTGCTACTACCATTAACACATAATTTCGATGCAATTTGTTTCATTTTCCTTTCAATTGTAGTACGTACCCATGAAAAAAACTTTCTGAAGAGGATAGTCCACTTCATCCCAAAATCTGTAAAAGAGCAACACATGCTTAATGGAATTGCCATTCACATCAGTCTCAGCTCTAAGATAGATACCAAGCTTGATGTCTTGGGATTTAAGAACAACAATTCTGCAACATCTATATGAATCATATCATCAGTGTGAGTTAATGAAAATTTCAGCCTCTCAAGAGGCACTTGAAGCATGGACCCTTTTACAAAAACCACATCCAAGCCATTTTCTTGCTGCCTAATCTCGTCACTATCATCTAAAAGCAATGAAGAATTGCAGTACCACTTGATGTCTCCTTTTAGAAAAGCAAGTGAATGAGCTAACTTCAACAAATAGATAGTCACAACAACATTCTGATCAATTGTTAAATATGTGGAAATTGAACCCAGTGTTAGAACAATTACACTCACATCAGTTATCAATTGTACATGCAAAATTACTCACAAAAGAGACTAAATATGGAGTTGAACACTAAACTGTATTGAATAAGTGTACAATATCCAACCCTATGAAGTCATAGGATGCCACAATAAATAATTACATGAGGGATTCAAATGCATGAAGTTTCCATTCGAATCTAGTCAAAAGCAGGCTTACTAAATCTAAGCAAATCCCCCATAGGTGCATAAAGCAGTTTCCAAAAATGTCTAGGAGCTCACGAATTGGAAAAATCAATTAGGCAAGTTAATAGTGGATGGAAGGACAACTCATACATTCTTTTCATAGGAGAAAATAGTGGAGGATGTGGAGGACAAAAAACAAGTTAACTTCACCTAGTCAAGCTTTCCCATTTGCCTTAAAACACCGAAAAAGAAGGCAATAAAGAAGAAAAAGAAGAAATGCGCTAGGGAGGCCAGGGATAAAGCAGATTTGATTCCAGGAGGTTTCCCAAGTGCTCCATGACTCAAAATTAGCAAGTTGGACCACTATGGATGTGTAGATGACAACTTGCATAAGGTGTAATATGGAAACTAGGAAAATAAGACAAAAATGGATTAATTAATGTCTAAGGTGGCTAACTATGGGTTGATTATTCTAAACCCCCCCCTTAAGCCTGACTTACGAGTAATATATCTGAAAATTTTAGGGCCTAGCAACAAGGCTTAGTCACCCTTTACATACTGCATGTCCATTTAACTAAGGAAAGAGGGAAAAACCCAATGGGAAAATCCTCCCTTAAACATAGACTGTAAAAAAAAATTTGGAAATCTTGTCATCACTCATGCTTCATAGCATGATCAGCGATCCCCATAAGTGATTTGAGATTGCTGAATGTCTTCTCACAAAATGATTTTTTGAAGATATCAACTACTTGTTATGAAGATGAACAGAAGAGTAGGTGAATGGTGCCATCATGCACAAGCTGTCTGATGTAGTGCATATGGATCTCAATGTGTTTGGTTCTCTGGTTCTGAACTAGATCATTGTAAATTCGAATGGTACTCTGATGATCATAGTAGATAATAGTTGTGTATTCTGATTCAAAGCCACACTCTCCAAGTAACCCCTGCAACCATAAACATTGAGTTGTTGCATTTACAACTCCTCTGTACTCTGCTTCTGTAGATGAGAGTGCAATGGCACTCTGTTTCTTGCTTGACCAGCTGAGTGGCCCTTCTACAAGCATGAACACATATGCTGATGTTGAATTTCTATCTGTGCTATCCCCTTCCCAATCACTGTTAGTAAACCCAATCAAATCAAGATCAGATTTTGCTTTATAGAAGATCCCATGAGTCCTTGTTCCCTGAACAAAGTTAAGGATCCTTTTGGATTCTTTCCAATGGATCTCATGAGGCTGATCCATGTATCTAGAAGCCACACTTACTGCATAAGAAATATCGGGTCTAGTATGTGTAAGATACAACAAACATCCAATCAATTGCCTATACAGTGTATTGTTTCCCATAGGTGAAGAATCAGCTTCTTCAAGCTTCACTCCTGAAAGGAAATGAGTCTTGCTTGGCTTGCAATCCTTCATTCTAAATTTGTTCAGAAAATACAAGGCATACTTGGACTGGTGCACCTTGATTCGAGCTTTGGTTTGAGCAATCTCAAGCCCCAAGAATTGGCTCAAGAGCCCCAAATCTATCATGGAGAAGGCTTGGTTCATTGCACCCTTCAAGGAAGCAATTTCATCCTTTGAGCTTCCTGTAATGAGGAGGTAATCAAAATATAAAACAATGATCATTAATTAACCATTAATCAACTTCAAATAGACATTTGGATCTGATTTGCATCGAACAAATCTCAGTGATAGCAGAAAGCTATCAATCTTGGCATACCAAGCCCTGCGGGCTTGCTTAAGCCCATACAATGACTTCTTTATCCTACACACAAGATATGGGTTAGTATAAAATCCTTGAGGCTACTGCATGTATATCTCTTAAATGAGATCCCCATTCAGGAAGGCACACTTTACATCCATGTGATGTACCTCCCATTGCTCTGAAGCTGCAATGGCTAAGGCTAGCCTGATGGAGTCCATCTTTGCCATTGGTGCAAAGGTCTCATTGTAATCTATGCCATGAACCTATGAGTAGCACTTGGCTACCAATCTGGAATTTTACTTCATAGGTGAACCATCAACATCAAATTTGGTCTTGTACACCCACTTACACTGAACTAGCTTCCTCCCTGGGGGAAGATCAACCAGCTCCCAAGTGTTGCTCTTCTAGAGTGAGATGAACTCTTCCTTCATGGATGCTTGCCATCTTGGATCTTTTGCTACATATTCATATGTATGAGGATATGATTCCACCATTAGATATCATTTCTCAGCAAACATAGGATCTTTCATGCACAGAGCACTCTCAAATTGAGATCTAGTCCTCCTAGGGTCATTAAGATTTCCAGCTAGCTCTCAAGCTGCATGAATGGTATTGGCTGCCCATTTTGGACTCATAGGGATGTTAGGATATGAAATAAAATCATCACTATCAGACATATCAGAATCAGCATGTTCAACTATCTCTTCACTTACATTCAGAGGTTCTGGTGGTGAAGAGGATTCTCCAACTTGCACTGCTGCTAGGGGTTCTTCTTGAAACTGAACACACCTTTCAATGAAGGATTTTTTGTGCTCAAATTTATTAGCTTGTACCATTTTGAATATTTAGACTACCCAACAAATAGACACTTTTGGCTTTGGGGCTGCAAATCCTTTCTCTTTTCTGTTGGAATTATAGCCCAAGCCCTTGAGCCAAAAATCATGAAATGTGTCACATATGGCTTGTTCCCACTCCATGCTTCAAAAGGAGTCATACCATCAAGATTTTTATGAGGCACCCTATTCTGGATATAGGCTGCACATTTTATAGCTTTCGCCCAGTACTTTGGTGGCAAAGTCTTAGCCTCCATCATGCAGGTTTCCATCTCTTTCAGTGATCTATTCTTCCTCTTTGCAACACCATTCTGCTGTGGTGTGTAAGGGATAGAATGCTGCATCTGAATACCTGCATCTGCACAATATTGAATAAAATCAGACTTGACATACTCCCCACCATTATCATATCTGAGGACCTTGAGTTTCCTCACAGATTGGTTTTCAACCAAAGCCTTAAAGACTTTGAAGAGGCCAAAAACTTCAGACTTGTGTTTCAGGAAGTAAACCCAACAATACCTGGAAAAGTGATCTATGAAAGTCAATGCATATTTGTCCTGACTCATGGACATATGAGGGAATGGGCCAGAAACATCACTGTGGATCAACTCAAGAGGTGCAGAGGTTCTCTCATGACTAGCTCTCTCAAATTTATGCTCTGGGTGTTTTCCTAGGATGAAACCTTCACAGACTCCTTTGGAAAATTTTATCTTTGGTAACCATATGACCATCTCTTTTTCACTAATATTAGAAAGATACTTGTAATTTATGTCGCCAAATATTTCATGCCAAATCTTGCTTGCCTCATTAGCATGAATCAGAAGAGCAGAGGGGTTTGAGTAGGGTGGGAAGTGTGAGAACATGTATACCTTCGAAGAATGATTTGCAACTCCTTTTGCAATGAATTTACCACTTGAGATCTCTGTGATCTCAACTTCATCAAGGGAGAATATGACCTTCTTTGGATACCCTATGTGGGTCATATAATACACTGATAAGAGGTTAGAGGCAAGACTTGGAACATACAACACATTGCTGAACTTACCATGATCAAGATCAATCCTACCTTTGCCCAAACTTTCAGTGAGAGAGTCATCTCCTAGTACTATTGGTGGACCTTTCGACATGTCAAGTGACTTGAATGCCTCCTTGGTCGAAACCATATGTCTTGAAACTCCAGAATCAATGATGAAACTAGGTGAGCTTGATGTGCCAGAAACCAATGCATGAACTCTCTCTCTCTCTTCTGAACTTGATCCTCCTTCCCTCTTCTTTGAGCTGTCTGGACGGGAGATGCCATTCTTCTCCACGAGTTGGGTCAGCATGTCTATTTTCTTCTTCATGTAGGAGCTCTCAGAATGATTGCCATTACTACAGTATGGACACTTACTCATTTCTCCTTTATTCTTCTTCTTCTGGTACTTCTTCTTGGAACCTTGAGGCTCCTCCAGAGACTTGCTCTTGTCTCTCTTTTGCTCAGGTGACCTTTTAGCCTTCTTTTTGCTTTTTGAATCCACCCTTGAATCTCCAGCAACTAGAGCTTGGTCTTTGGATTGTTTGATGGTGCCCATCATCACCAACTTATCTTGTTCTTGTGTGAGAGATTCCATGAAATATGCAAGGCTAGGAATCTTCCAGGCTCGAGCTGTAAACTTTGTGGCATAGAAGGTCGAAACAAACACTGAATAGTCAGGGCCAAGCTTCGAGAGTATGCCAAGACCAGCTGATCATCCTTCTTTTTGATTCGACATTGTTTTAGCTGCAAAACAAGTGATTTGAACTTGGAAAAATAGAGTTGCAGGGATTCAAAGCTATAGGGACTCAGGGAGATCAGTTCATTCTTTATTTGATGTCCCCTCATCTCATCTGTCTTTCCAGAAAGATCAACAAGCTCCTCCCATACTTCATTTGGTGATGTCAATCCATCAAGATGGAAAAGGAGGTCTCTGGATATACTCAGACACACGATACCATAGGCCTCATCCCTCCTATTGTGCCATTTTATCTTCTCTGCAGCTGCATTAGGCTTTGCTTCTGTTACCATAGTCACTCTGTATATGCCTTTTGCTCTCAACAGTATCTCCATCTCTACTTTCCATTCAAAGAAGTTAAATGGAGTCAAGGTGATCTTCTGAGATTGATCCATAGCTCAGAAATTGTCCTGGCCATCAATAGAAGGCTCCTAGTCAATGATGTCGAACCTACAAAACAAATTGGAAGGAGATAAATTGATCTACAAAGGCTCTGATACCATGTGGAAATTGAACCCAGTGTTAGAACAATTACACTCACATCAATTATCAATTGTACATGCAAAATTACTCATAAAAGAGAATGAATATGGAGCTGAACACTAAACTGTACTGAATAAGTGTACAATAGCCAACCCTGTGAAGTCATAGGCTTCCACACACACACACACACACACACACACAACCATATATATAATCAACTTTAAAGAATAATAACAACTTTATTATGATTTTTAGTGGATTCAATAATTGTTTAAAAATATTGGAAATATATTTGGCATAATTGTTAAAGCATACATACAGTGAATTCAAAAGAGCATATTTACCTATGATTGAATATGTGTTTTGAGCTTAATTACAATTTCCACCCAATTTTCAAAAATTGGACAATTCTTGATGAATCCAAGAATTGGATTAAAAGAAACTGACCTTTTGTTGTATGACTTGTCAAGACACATACCATTTTCATGTACTTGGGAAACAATGACACCCTTCTTGTAAAAACATTTAAAAGCACCCTTTATAGCAATATCAAAAAAGAAATCTCTATGGAAACTCCAAAACAGCATGTGGAACAAGTGAGATAAAAAACATCAACATAGTAACCCACCCTAGATTAAAACATCAGTTCAAGTACTCAACCTAGACTCAAAGGGTGGTGATGTGAATATGGCCTCAATACCTTCCCCTTCTTCTAAACAATCCTAGCAGGAAACCCCTTAAGTGGGATGAAAAGACACCATGAATTAGAGAATTTGGATTCAAAGAAAGATATAGGATCCACATTAAGCTCAAACTCAAAGTATCCATAGTCAATGTTTCTTCCATAAATAATTGACCTCTTGATTGAATATAATAACAAATGGAAAAATCGTCATTTTTAAAAATTAAGAAACATAATATCATAATACCCATGTTTAAAAAAATACACATTAATCAAGTTAAAACATATGTTAGTTATAATGGTAATTAATTATTCAAAGCTTAAAAAATTTAATATCTTATAACTAAAATAATAATATTAACTAGCATAATATTGAACTTTTGTCATATTTTAAAAAATTTCTTCTGTCAAACCTTTAAACCTATGCTCATTTAATGATTTCTTCACCAATATTCTGGGAAAAAAATGATTTCCTCACCATTCATAAGGCAAAGATGCCTCGAATCCTCCTAGGGTGAACCCACATAACAAGTAGGCTATTTCAACCAGTCCACTCCTTGTTGGTGATCCATAGTTATTTTAATCCTACTTCAACCTGCGCTCTTGGTGCTCCATACTTATTTTAATCCTACTTCAACCCGCGCTCTACACCCGTGCTTTACAAAGTTAGGGGTTTTTACTAGGACCTATAATCTCATATCCAATGTCTAACAAGGATTTGAGACTTTGAGAGGAGCCCACACATTCCACTAAATTTAGCTCAGGTTATGGTGATTCGGTGAATGCTTTGCATTTAAACCAAATCCAAGCCATTACGTTATTTTGGCGCCACACTTTCAAACTTGGTTCCATATTTAATTATTTTCAATTTTTGCAATATGCGGTATTTGGAGGCAACTTAGGATTCTCATGCCATCGGGAAAATATTGGGTTGCTACCAGGGATGATTTTAAGGAACCATACTTATTTAAAAGTGTATAAATGTTGGCGAATATTACCAATTCTTAAAACGCCAACTATAAAATGATTGACGATATTTTTCAAAAAATAATTTAATTTCCAAGGATTTTATATCGTTTATATAATAATTTGGCGATTTTTAGGGTGAAAATTTTTTACCCCATCAAAATTGGGCGAAACGGGGCTTCAAAAAATGCAAAATGGCGAATCTTTTTTGGGAGAAAAACATGGAAAAATAGCCCACTGGGCTAAAATTCGCCCCTAAAATTATCCCTGTTTGCTACTACTGAACCCTACACCATATTCAAGGCTTTCAATTGTTAAATATCATTTATGGATCACCGCATCCCACCCTTCTCATTCTTCAACACACCGTTCTGACTCTCATTCATCCCTGCAGCCATAGAGTCCACCAATATATTGTAAAGGTATGGGGCTTTCTTTCCATTCGGTGTCTTTTATTTTTTGTACTAAAATGGTGTATTCTTTATAATTTGAGAGGAGCCCACACATTCCGCTAAATTTAGCACAGGTTATGGTGATTCAGTGAATGCTTTGCATTTAAACCAAATCCAAGTTGTTACGTTATTTTGGCGCCACACTTTCAAACTTGGTTCCATATTTAATTGTTTTCAATTTTTGCAATATGCAGTATTTGGAGGCAACTTAGGATTCTCATGCCATTGAGAAAATATTGGGTTGCTACTGCTGAACCCTACACCATATTCAAGGCTTTCAATTGTTAAATCTCATTTATGGATCACCGCATCCCACCCTTCTCGTTCTTCAACACACCGTTCTGACTCTCATTCATCCCTGCAGCCATAGAGTCCACCAATATCTTGTAAAGGTATGGAGCTTTCTTTCCATTCAGTGTCTTTTATTTTTTTTGTACTGAAATGGTGTATTCTTTCCATTCTGTGTCTTTGATTATTTTGTACTAAAATGGTGTAGTTAATTGCCACAAAGATGTTTGATTTGTTCTTTCTGCTATGCATTGTTTCAAATCATCTATCATTGAAAATATATGCTTGGCAGAGCATGCATTTGATATTGAGGTAACTGAATTCATCCTTTCTTGAGCTCTTCTAAGTATTTTTTGTATGGCTTTTGTTACAGGGTTTCTACGGTTCTGCTGTAAGCCTGCCAAGAAATTTGAATGTGGGGTTTCTGTTATAAGCTTTTTATTGTCTTATTGACTTATCCTGCTAATTTTCTATTGTCCAAGTATTATCTAACTAAAATTTGATAAAGGTGTTACTGCAAATAGGACCATTAACTAGTATATGATGCTTGTGTTTGATAATGTCTTGGTTATACATCTTGGTTATAAGACCCAAATGTAAGTGCAGAGGAAAGATAGGGAATGAGACAAAGGAATGGAGTCAAGGAAAAATGGGGAACAAGACAAAGGAATGGTGTTGTTGTTGCTTCTCTCTGAATTTTGAGATCGGAGAAGGGGTCTAAAAAATATTTATAGCACCAGGAAACACTAGACATTGCCTTTCGATTTCATCGTCGTCCAGATGAAGTCATCCATGTTGAATCAGCGATGTGGAAAGAAGGAATTTTTTTTCTCATTCACTGGAAACCACTCCATTAAAATCCCCTCTTACATTATTTCTGATTCACATTTTTTAATCTATTTCTCAAGTAAGCTATTACAACATCATTTACTTTGTAAGTATTACTATGTTTTTTTAATAAAATGCATGAAACATAATTATTTTTCTGGCGAGGGAGTTCATCAACTAGAGCTCTGTATAACTTTTCTATCCTGAAGAATGGTTAAATATCTAATGTTTGAGGAAACTGAGGGAAATGAAGTGCACATGATTTATGCTCTCACAAACAAGCATTACTCCTGGAACTATTCTAATCCGTCTGGTTGGATTCTTCAAGAGGAAGTGTGTTGTCTTCTTGAAGCAACTCGAGTTTGGCATTTTCCTTGTTACTGGTATGTTATTCCTTCGCCCCAACATTGTAAGTATTATAATATATGTATGTTCAGTTATCAATAATATCATATGTATTTTAAGTTATCAAGAATATCATTGTTGCTGAAGATATGAGGTTGTTACGATTTATAAGCCAGTAACTATTTTAGGATGAATCATCCAATCATATACATATTTCAATGATATTTCAAATATTAAGAATATTTGTTGCTTAATTGACATTTTAGATATCAGGTCATATTAGTAACAATGCATTTTAATCCATTGCAAAGGTCTAAGCTTCTTTTTTGTTTTCCTTTTACTGGGTTAGTGGGATGAATCAATCCTCAACTGTAAACTATATATATGCAATGAAATGAGGTTCTCTATAGCCTCGGTGGGTGGAGGGCTTCCATAAATAATGCTTGTTTATGAGAAAGACTGTATATGTGACCCTGTATTGAATATGGATTGCATTGGTTGTGCATTATACAGATACTAGAACACACCCATTCAAACCTAGGTTTAATGCGCACCTATAGGTTGCATAGGTCGGGAGTTTATATCTCAAGTTCACATGAATGGATGATGTCTCAGATATTAGAATTTATATGGGTTTGTGTTAGTTATAAAATGCAAGGAAAAACAACATGCCATACAAAACATTTTACATGTTGCAAGATACATACACAAGGGAACGAGCACTACTCCCAAGAATTCGAGTTGGTACATGTAAACGATGTGCAAGGGCCTTCATCAATATCTAGTGGCATAGAGATTTGTACATCCAAGAAAGAATATGAAGTTTCCATTTTTTCTTTCATTTTAAGCAATTTTTCTAAACACCAACTATTCATGCACAAGGAAAGAGTTGTGGTAGAATTGTTAAGACATGAAAGCTAGATGTAAAGCTGATATGTTCTGCAACATGATCCTATAGTTTGAAGTCATAAGGACCAAATGATAACTAGTAGGAAGCAAGTTTACGATGTTTCAATCGGGTGTTGCAATAATGGATTTAGTATGTTCCCCACTAAAATACATATTTTTAGTATTGTATTTACAGACGAAAAAAACACACACATAAACACGAGTTCTTTTCTGGTAATTTATTATTCATTAATTCTGTTTCTTGAAGTTTTTGAAAATAAATTTTAGTTTACTGTAGGAAGTATGTAACACTTCTAGCACATGTTTATTTTGTGATAGGGATCAATGTATTCAAAATATCCCTTGGTATCTGGTTTGAAAAATAAATCTTTCATTTTGAATACATTCATTCGAATGTTCCTCAAAATTAGAATTGTGATCTCATCCAGGAATATTTAGTAACTCAGCTCATACTTCTTTATTTGTGTTTTGTCAAAAGATTCATAGAGAGTAACCTCTCTCTCAGTTTGGTCCTACTGCCTTCTATTGCTTATAAGGACACACTCTGTCAATCCCCATAGTATAGTGCTTAGGGTTTTATGAAACTTAGTAATGGTTCATGTTGTATTTTGTGTTGCATTGGTTTAGTGTTTATTCCGAAGATATTCCAAGACCAAAAGTTGCAGAGTCAGAGGTCACAGAATATCTCACTTTATGAAAAATATGCAGTTATTTGTCATTTCAATGGTTTTTGGTCTCCTACATCAGAATTGTGTAAGTGGACTCATTCAAACTGGAAAAAGTGGACTCTTTAGGTTACAACATGATTTATAATTTGTAAGCATCTCAATATTTGTATTCTAACCATCCATTTATTACCTTTCTCAATTGGAATAGAATCCAATTCAAGTATTCCTCAGAGGTGTCATCAAGGAAATCAAAGGGGGCATATTAAGACATGTAGCCAGCACTGCACAAAAATCCCCAATAGCAAATAAAGTCTAAGACCTTTCAAGTCTCTTTTCTTGGTGTCCATTTCCTGAACAAACTTCATTAGAGACAGTCATTGAAACCGAACTTCTAAATATTGGTATGCAATTGCATTGTACTTTTTGCAGATATAGCAAGGGTGTGTATTTTTAATAAGAGCCATTTTTATATTTCTGATCACTTTTATTTCTGGTGGATATTGTAGATGATATTGAAATTGAAGAAGATTTTTCAACTTCAACTGCATTGTCATCTGCTCCTGCTCGTAGTACAAGATTTTTCTATACAGGGAAAGATAGCTCCGATGGTATTGATGTTACAATATTGGTTCCTTGTGACCATTCATATTTGTGTAATAGATTTTTCAAGGTGATATTGGTTTCACAGTGTTTCACATATTTTTTGCAAAAGACAAGGAAAGTGATAGGCAAAAATTATTAGATGAAAATATCGAGGAACTAAATCCAAGAAAGAGAAACCCTGATGAAATTAAGGCTGATTATGGCCATAAGAAACATCTGGTAAGGTCTTTTATGTTATACCAGAGACAACTTTTTATCAATGTTCCTTCAGTAGGTATCTTACTAACAAATGGTAAACTGGGCCGACAGGGATTGCAGTAAACAAGCTTCAAGAGTGGGGAGAGAAGCTACAGGTATATTTATAGATCTGAGATTATAAAATTCAATTCAATGATTTTTCAAAGTGTTAAGTTATTGTTGTATTTATATTTCCATCCAACATGTAGTAGAATCTCGAGCACTCATATTTGGAGGACAAATTATTTAAAACTTCAAATTGATTACAATATAGGAGAAATATCTGGAATATAAACTTTATTGAATTGGATTCAGTTGATACAATGACATCATCCCCTTTTATTTCATCAATTCGGTTATTGTTCTACCTAATACTCTTATCCACTTTACTGACTAATGACCTAATATCACTTAAATAACATGAAGTTATTACATTTAAACTTAGTATTGGAGTGTTACAACCTCCCTTAGCACGAAAATAGTATTTTGAACTGTTGCATGCCTTTCCCCTCTCGACATAAAAGACTTGTAAAGATGATTACAATATTAATATAGGAAACAAATTTTCACCGGTGTTAGGTTTTGGATTATGAGAACAACAACTTTCCAGTGTTAGAAAATCTAATAAATAGGACATCATCAAGATTCTTGTTCTCAAGTGCGAGCTCATCCAAAGCAGAAAAAATATCACAACCCCAAACCCAAAATATGGAAACCATATGATGTGGACTCGGGCTCTCAAGAATGAGCTCCAGTTCTCTCAAGTCATTCTCTTTTGGTTTATTTCAAGTTTTTCTCAATATTTTGAATCAGGGCCTCAAGGGTCTAGATTTGGCTTGTTAATTTTTAGTTTGCAGTCCAAAACAATGCCTCGACATGAATGTATTTTATTTTGTACATATTCAATAGAGAAGTATCTCACATACCAAAACAAGATAATAACATGTGTATGAGTTAGACAGAAAACAAATAAATAACATAAAAGCATGATCTTACGAACCTCTTTCATGCCAAGCCAGCAACCAACCATGAATACTTTCTCAACTTGTTCCACAGTCTCAATATATTTAGTATCCTCTTCTTCCATTCCATTTGTTGTTTCAGGATCCTTTTTATCAACTAATAAATCCCGAGTACCAGATTGTATATCATTAATAAATCTTTCAATCTTTTCTAGCATATCCAATGCATCTATAGAAACTACCCAAAGTGCCAATGATGTCACCCACACGACAAGTCCAAGAATCCTCTCTAGGGAAGCCTGTACCTGAGAGGCACTTGCTCAAGTAGCCTCAGAAGTGCAATCCAATTCTTCAATTGTGTATTGTAGTGTAAGAAATATTCCATGAATAAAGATGTGCTCACATTCTTTCACCAGATATTTCTCACCCTCTTGAATTCCCATGTTTAGCTAGTCAATCTAAGACTGAATGTATTCTCCAATTGGAGTTCCAACATTATTTCTATGTAAGTAATTATTTTTAGGCCTCTTAGCACTCTTCCGCAGTAAATGAGATTCAAACAATTCAGACTCAGAAACATGATCTTGGGAAAATTTCATAGTCCATCCAAGCTCCTAAACATACTTTATGAAGATAAGACGCAAATCCAATGCTCTTGCATCACTCTCTCTCACACATGGACTGCTAACAAGATTTTTTGAATACCCGATAACTTCATTAATAGTGACCTTATTAGTGATTCCAGGTAGAGGAGTAGGAAACTATATAAGGATTTGAAATGCATTTTCTCTCAATTTGTCCCAACTATCTACAATAGTTCCAATGAATTCCAATGTGGAATCTACTAAAAGTAGCCCTTGATCATATGGATGGTAGTAACTAGTGCCTAAAGATGAAGACGATGCACATTGAATAGACTCTTGATTTTCCAGTTGATGAATGGGACAAACATTAATCATCACCAATAACAACTCCATATCCATGCCCTTCCTTTCATAGGGAGCTGAAGGATACAAAGATGAAAAAAGAAGGTGGCCCAACCACTTCATAAACCGGTCAAGTTCCCTTACACCTTCCAATATACTCTTATGGTATTTCTTATAATTTGTTGCAAGTGAATAACCTATTTATACACCATATATGCACACATTGCTACTACCATTAACACATAATTTGGATGCAATTTGTTTCATTTTCCTTTCAATTGCAGTACGTACCCGTGAAAAAAAAATTCGAAAGAGGATAGTCCACTTCATTCCAAAAGCTGTAGAAGAGCAACACATGTTTAATGGAATTTCCATTCACATCAAAATCAGCTCTAAGATGGATACCAAGCTTGATGTCTTGGGATTTAAGAACAACAATTCTGCAACATCTATATGAATCATATCATCAGTGTGAGTTAATGAAAATTTCAGCCTCTCAACACGCACTTGAAGCTTGGACCCTTTTACAAAAACCACAGCCAAGCCATTTTCTTGCTTCCTAATCTTGTCACTATCATCTGAAAGCAATGAAGAATTGCAGTACCACTCGATGTCTCCTTCTAGAAAAGCAAGTGAATGAGCTACCTTCAACAAATAGATAGTCGCAACAACATTATGATCAATTGTTAAATCTGTGGAAATTGAACCCAGTGTTAGAACAATTACACTCACATCAATTATCAATTGTAGATACAAAATTACTCACAAAAGAGACTGAATATGGAGCTGAACACTAAACTGTATTGAATAAGTGTATAATAGCCAACCCTGTGAAGTCATAGGCTGCCACAATAAATAATTACATGAGGTATTTGAATGCATGAAGTTGTCATTCGAATCTAGTCAAAAGGAGGTTTACTAAATCTAAGGAAATCCCCAATAGGTGCATAAAGCAGTTTCCAAAACTGTCTAGGAGCTCACAAATTGGAAAAATCAATTAGGAAAGCTAATAGTGGATGGAAGGACAACTCATACATGCTTTTAATAGGATAAAAGAGTGGATGATGTGGAGGAAAAAAATCAAGTTAACTTCACCTAGTCAAGCTTTCCCATTTGCGTTAAAACATTGAAAAAGAAGGCAATAAAGAAGAAAAAGCAGACATGTGCTAGGGAGTCCAGGAATAAAGAAGATTTGATTCCATGAGGTTTCCAAACTGCTCCATGTCTCAAAATTAGCAAGTTGGATCACTATGGATGTGTAGATGACAATTTGCATAAGGTGGAATATGGAAACTAGGCAAATAAGACAAAAATGGATTAATTAATGTCTAAGGTAGCTAACTATGGGTTCATGATTCTAACACCCCCCCTTAAGCCTGACTTATGAGTAATATATCAAAAAATTATAGGGCCTAGCAACAAGGCTTAGTCACCCTTTACATACTGCATGCCCATTTAACCAAGGAAAGAGGTAAAAACCCAATGGGAAAATCCTCCCTTAAACATGGACAGTAAAACAAAATTTGGAAATATTGTCATCACTCATGCTTCATAGCATGATAAAAAATCCCCAGTAGTGATTTTAGATTGCTGACTGTTTTCTCACAAAATTCTTTTTTGAAGATATCAGCTACTTGTTCTGAAGATGAACAGAAGAGTAGGTGAATGGTGCCATCATGCACAAGCTGTCTGATGTAGTGCATACGGATCTCAATGTGTTTGGTTCTCTACTTCTGAACTGGATCATTGTAGATTCGAATGGTACTATGATTATCACATTAGATAGTAGTTGAATATTTTGATTCAAAACCACACTCTCGAAGTAACCCCTACAACCATAAACATTGAGTTGCTGCATTTACAACTCCTCTGTACTCTGCTTCTGTAGATGAGAGTGCAATGGCACTCTGTTTCTTGCTTGACCAACTAATTGGCCCTTTTGTAAGCATGAACACATATCCTGATGTTGATTTTCTATCTGTGCTATCACCTGCCCAATCACTGTCAGTAAATCCAATCAAATCAAGATCAGATTTTGCTTTATAGAAGATCCCATGAGTCCTTGTTCCCTGAACAAAGTTAAGGATCCTTTTGGCTACTTTCCAATGGATCTCATGAGGATGATCCATTTATCTCGAAGCCACACTTACTACATAAGAAATATCAGGTCTAGTATGTGTAAAATACAACAAACATCCAATCAATTTCCTATACAGTGTATTGTTTACCATAGTTGAAGAATAAGCTTCTTCAAGCTTCACTCCTGAAAGGAAAGGAGTCTTGCTTGGCTTGCAATCCTTCATTCTCAATTTTTTCAGCAAATCCAAGGCATACTTGGATTGGTGCACCTTGATTCCAGCTTTGGTTTGAGCAATCTCAAGCCCCAAGAATTGGCTCAAGAGCCCCAAATGTGTCATGGAGAAGGCTTGGTTCATTGCACCCTTCAAGGAAGCAATTTCATCCTTTGAGCTTCATATAATGAGGAGGTCATCAACATATAAAACAATGATCATTAATGAACCATTAATCAACTTCAAATATAAATTTCGATATGATTTGCATCGAACACAATTCAGTGATAGCAGAAAGCTATCAATATTGGCATACCAAGCCTTGGGGGCTTGCTTAAGCCCATACAATGACTTCTTTAGCCTGCACACAAGAGATGGGTTAGTAGAAAATCCTTGAGGATGCTGCATGTATATCTCTTCAGCAAGATCTCCATTCAAGAAGGCACACTTTACATCCATGTGATGTACCTCCCATTGCTTTGAAGCTGCAATGGCTAAGGCTAGCTTGATGGAGTCCATCTTTGCCACTGGTGCAAAGGTCTCATTGTAATATATGCCATGAACCTATGAGTATCCCTTGGATACCAATCTGGAATTGTACTTTAGAGGTAAACCATCAGCAGCAAATTTGGTCTTGTACACCCACTTACACTGAACTAGCTTCCTCCCTGGGGGAAGATCAACCAGCTCCTAAGTGTTGCTCTTCTGGAGTGAGCTGAACTCTTCCTTCATGGATGCTTACCATCTTGGATCTTCTGCTGCATATTCATATGTCTGAGGATCTGATACCACCATCAGATACAATTTCTAAGCAAACATAGGATCTTTCATGCACAGAGCACTCTCAAATTGAGATCTAGTCCTCCTAGGGTCATTAGGATTTCCAGCTAGCTCTCCAGCTGCATGAATGGTCTTGGATGCCCATTTTGGCCATGTAGGGATGTTAGGATCTGAAGTAAAATCATCACTATTGAACATATCAGAATCAGCATGTTCAACTATCTCTTCACTTACATTCAGAGGTTCTGGTGGTGAAGAGGATTCTCCAACTTCCACTGCTGCTAGGGGTTCTTCTTGAAACTGAACACACCTTTCAATGAAGGATTTGTTTATGCTCAAATTGATCAGCTTGTACCCTTTTGAATATTTAGATTACCCAACAAATAGACACTCTTGGCTTTGGGGTTTCAAAGCCTTTCTCTTTTCTGTTGGAATTCTAGCCCAAGCCCTTGAGCCAAAAATCATGAAATGGGTCACATTTGGCTTGTGCCCACTCCATGCTTCGAAAGGAGTCATACCATCAAGATTTTTATGAGGCACCCTATTATGGATATAGTTTGTATAGTTTATAGCTTTGGCTTAGTACTTTGGTGGCAAAGTCTTGGCCTCCATCATGCAGGTTGCCATCTCTTTCAGTGATCTGTTCTTCCTCTCTGCAACACCATTCTGCTCTGGTGTGTAAGGGATAGAATGCTGCATACGAATACCTGCATCTGCACAATATTCAATAAAATCAGACTTGACATACTCCCACCATTTTCATATCTGAGGACCTTGAGTTTCCTCCCAGACTGGGTTTCAACCAAAGCCTTAAAGACTTTGAAGAGGCCAAAAACTTTAGACTTGTGTTTCATGAAGTAAACCCGGCAATACCTGGAAAAGTGATCTATGAAATTCAATGCATATTTGGCCTGACTCACTATGGATCAAATCAAGAGGTGCAGAGGTTCTCTCATGACTAGCTCTCTCAAATTTATTCTCTGGGTGTTTTCCTAGGATGCAACCTTGACAGACTCCTTTCTAAAATTTTATCTTTGGTAACCCTATGACCATCTCTTTTTCACTAAGATCAGAAAGATACTTGTAATTTAGGTGGCCAAATATTTCATTCCAAAGCTTTCTTACCTCATTAGCATGAATCAGAAGAGCAGAGGGGTTTGAGTAGGGGAGGAAGTGTGATAACATGTATACCTTTGAAGCATGATTTGCAACTCCTTTTGCAATGAATTTACCACTTGAGATTTCTGTGATCTCAACTTCATCAGGGGAGAATGTGACCTTCTTTGGAGACCTTGTGTGGGTCATCTGATACACTGTTAGGAGGTTAGAGGCTAGAACTGGAACATACAACACATTGATGAACTTACCATGATCAATACCAATCCTCCCTTTGCCCAAACTTTCAGTGAGAGAGTCATCTCCTAGTACTATTGGTGGACCTTTCGACATGTCAAGTGAGGTGAATGCCTCCTTGGTCAAAACCATATGTCTTGAAGCTCCGGAATCAATGATGAAACTAGGTGAGCTTGATGTTCTAGATATCAATGCATGAACTCTCTCTCTGTCTTCTGAACTTGATCCTCCTTCCCTCTTCTTTGAGTTGTTTGGAAGGGAGATGCCATTCTTCTCCAGGAGTTAGGTCAGCATGTCTATTTGCTTCTTCATGGAGGAGCTCTTAGAATGATTTCCCTTACTATAGTATGCACACTTGATCATTTCTACTTTGTTCTTCTTCTTCTGGTAGTTCTTCTTGGAACCTTGAGGCTCCTACAGAGACTTGCTCTTGTCTCTCTTTTGCTGAGGTGGCTTTTTAGCTTTATTTTTACTTTTTGAATCCACCCTCGAATCTCCAGCAACCAGAGCTTGGTCTTTGGATGGTTTGATGGTGCCCATCATCACCAACTTATCTTGTTCTTGTGTGAGAGATTCCATGAAATCTGCAAGGCTAGGCATCTTCCAGGATCGAGCTGTCAATTTTTGTGGCATAGAAGGTCGAAAAAAACACTGAATAGTTAGGGTCAAGCTTCGAGAGTATGTCCAAGACCAGCTGATCATCCTTCTTTTTGATCCCACATTGTTTTAGCTGCAAAACAAGTGCTTTGAACTTGGAAAAATAGAGTTGCAGGGATTCAAAGCTATTGGGGCTCAGGGAGATCAGTTCATTTTCGATTTGATGTCCCCTCATCTCATCTATCTTTCCAAAAATATCAACAATATTCTCCCATAATTCATTCGGTGATGTCAATCCATCAATATGGAAAAGGAGGTCTCTGGATATACTCAGACACAAGAGACCGTAGGCCTCATCCCTCCTGTTGTGCCATTTTATCTTCTTTGCAGCTGCATTGGGCTCTACTTCTATTTCCATAGTCACTCTGTAGATTTCTTTCACTCTCAACAGTATCTCCATCTCTAATTTCCATTCAAATAAGTTAAATGGAGTCAATATGATCTTCTCAGATTGATCCATAGCTCAGAAATTGTCCTGGCAGTCAGTAGAAGGCTCCTAGTCAATGATGTCAAACCTGCAAAACAAATTGGAAGGAGATAAATCGATCTACAAAGGATATGATACCATGTGGAAATTGAACCCAATGTTATAACAATTACACTCACATCAATTATCAATTGTACATGCAAAATTACTCACAAAAGAGACTGAATATGGAGCTGAACACTAAATTGTATTGAATAAGTGTAAAATAGCCAACCCTATGAAGTCATAGGCTGCCATAATAAATAATTACATGATGGATTCGAATGCATGAAGTTACCATTCGAATCTAGTCAAAAGCAGGCTTACTAAATCTAAGCAAATCCCCCATAGGTGCATAAAGCAGTTTCCAAAACTGTCTAGGAGCTCATGAATTGGAAAAATCAATTACGAAAGCTAATAGCGGATGGAAGGAAAACTCATACATGTTTTTCATAGGAGAAAAGAGTGTAGGCTGTGGAGGACAAAAAACAAGTTAACTTCACCTAGTCAAGCTTTCCCATTTGCCCTAAAACACTGAAAAAGCATGCAATAAAGCAGAAAAAGTAGACATGCACTAGGGAGGCCAGGATTAAAGTAGATTTGATTCTAGGAGGTTTCCCAAGCACTTCATGACTCAAAATTAGTAAGTTGGACCACTATGGATGTGTAGATGACAACTTGCATAAGGTGGAATATGGAAACCTGGCAAATAAGACAAAAATGGATTAATTAATGTCTAAGGTAGCTAACTATGGGTTGATTATTCTAACAGAATATCCTGGAAGACCGAATTATCCTTCTCTTTCAACCCAACCAAATATGCCATTCATGCTTTCCGTTTTAGTGTCATGGTTGAAAATAAAAGAAAGCATGGTAAAAATTCCATCGCCATCTATCTGTAGTGCAACTTCCAAAGCATATGTATTCAAGTTTGAATGAAGCTTTGAAAAACTAGACACTCGTACAGTAAGAATAGGAGGTATCCATAGCCTCCTAAAGGCTCTATATCCCTCCTCAACCCCTCCTTCAGAACTCCAACAGTCTTCTCATAGGCACTCCAGGAAACAATTCAAGAATGAAGTTGCAACACAACAAGTATCATCATTCATATAGGCTTGAACAATCTCAAAAAGTAATTTTGGCCTCATGCTTAAGAGATTATTGGCCCCCAACCGCTGACCTAGAGTTGCAAGGGGTACATACATCCCCTTGAGATGGCCACCAACAAACAACAGGTCTGATGCAATTTTGTTTAGAAAGGTACCTATTGCATTGTTTTTCTCTTCAGATTCATCTTTAACATTCATCTGCACTAAATTCCACTTCAAAGTCTTAAAACAAATGGAATGTACATCTATCAACAACTGAAAAACAACGTGTACTTGTTTGACTGTTTGGTTGAGAGGATCTTCCCAATTATTCCATATTATTTTTAGTATGCGGATAACCATGAACTCTGTAAATGGCTCATAAGGTTTGACTGCAATACTATGGATCTTGGATTTATGGTGAAATTCCCCTTCAGTAATGGCAGGAAGATCAGCTAAAACAAATGCTTTTATCTATTGTAAACAAATATGCAGTGTAGTTACTGAATGGAAATTAAAGTGACTATCCATGGATTTTTCAAATAAATTGCAAAGGAAAGGGAGGATTCCATCAAACAATATAGTCCAGACTACCATGTCCTATGTAGAGCGACCCTTACTTGTGTCTGTAGGTTTAGATTCACCAACATGAAGGTCTTTTCTTAGAAAAAAAAGATTGGTATTCAACACAGACCATGGAATAACAGTTAGGATGCCCCTCAATAAACACAATATACCAAAGTCTATGAAATGTTAAACCTCTTCAGCCAAATCCCTCTTGAATAGTTTTGTAACTTTATCCTCCAATCATCCTTGATGACAACTTTCAACTATACCTTACTCAGCAGTAACAATAGAAAATTGAGTACCTGGACGATGAAAAATAGCAGTTGAAAGAAATAGCGCAAGTTCTAGATCAACAATGCATATCTGAGCAGCAGCATAGAAACTAACACCGATAGCTACAATGCAATCCCTTGAAAGACATTATATATTTCAACATATATTTTGTATGGACACTTTTTTTTAAGGAGTTATCCTTTATGTTCAAAGCCATTTCTGCAATGTTGTGTGTAGATACTTTTATTTGTTTTTTAAGAGCTCTGTTTAAAATCTATCTTCGCTGCTTTATTTCAAACTTATTACTTTTCTTGTAGAGATGGTAACCATGGGTTGACAACATTTAATTTTACCACTTTTTCAAAAACATGCAGTTCCGTAGTGGATTAAATATATGGATATAAACTCGTTGTTTTTTAAACTATTGTAAGTATGAGTTTAGAACATTTCCTTTCCTATAGGATGCACCTCCTTTTGTTCAAGTATATGGTTATAAGTTCCTTTTCTTTCTTGTAAGTATAATAACTATTTCCTTTTGTTTCCTTGACCTAAGAATGTGGATTTTTTATTCAATGCTGATATTCTGACTTGAAATTAGGAGGTTAACTTAACAGTTCTACCAAATATAAATGTGAAGATACAACTTGAATGGAGATGTGATTTGTTGCTATCATTCTATTACAGTTTCGATATGCTTCTAGTTTAAATTGAAACAACCCTGTCATTTAAAATGTCTCATTATCAAAACAACATTGCTCTTGAAGGTAGATTGTTGTTAGAAGGTAGGTTGTTGTTTTCTATTTGTTTATATTTATTTTCGTTCATTGATCACATATATCTACTTGGTAAAAAATTACTACATCACTCCCTTAGTTGTTGATCATTCGGAATGAGGATACCACATGCTGTAGTACTGTCCAACAGATAAACCTCTTATGCTCAACATATCTGATGTAAACAAATTTGTCTTACATCTTTCAACACAACTAAGGGTTTAGGATTTTGGTTCTAAAGTAAATGAGGTATGCATGTATGTATTTGTGTATATATTTACATATTTATTGATTAGCTAATTCATATGTTCTTTGCCAAGTGTAGGTTTGTTGTCACTTGTTTCGTTGGACCAAAGTAATGGCCTATGTAGATTATTATAATAAGTGTGCTTTGACAAATGGTGTTCTCAACATCCAAACATGTAATGAGCCTAGGATCATGATTTATATGCTTCCCCAAGAAGCTGGAAGTTCTAAGGTTGTTACTTATCCTGGTTGGGGAGAAAAATATGATTCATTATAGTGATGTTATGGTATAGGTAATATTTTGTAACTATGGAAGTGGCTAGTTGAATTTGTAAATGCTTTCTATTGTAGTGCACTCGAATTTATGTCTAGTTAGTGAGGTCTAGTAATCCAAACACCTACATTGACAATTCCAATTATTTGATAGTTATAATTAAGCATGATTGTTGTAATTTAATGTAGTAAGCTGAATTGTACCATTGCACTTATTTGTACTTATAATATACCATTGCACAATGGTTTTTTATTTCTCATATAGCAAAGAACTCCATGCAATTACTAAGTACATTTTTCAGTTATTTGTTTTCTCTTTTCAGCGAGCAGCAAAATTTATTGCTTATAATGTGTTGTTTGTAGGTAACCTTATTTGAAATATTTAAAACAACATGATGAGAGAGACTATTGTAGTGTAGATATAGAAGCACGGCTGCATATATAAAGCTCAGAAAACTCAAAATCACGTGCAATGTGGATACAAAAGCACATGTGTAGATAGAAAGCTCAGAAAGTGGGCCATTGAGTATGAAAATCTAGTTACTAAGGATTTTCCATTGAGTATGTAGATCTTGTTGCTGAGGGTATCGAGTTGCTAAGTATCGTTTTGAAGCTTCTGTGACATCTAAGTATGGCTTAGCAGCAAAGTACAAGTGGGATGGGTTAGCCATTGTAATATTTTGAAAAGTCATTGATGTACTAGATGATTTTCAAGTAAAGTTATATGGAGATATTTTTTGAGAAAACTCATATTTATTGTAATACTTGACATTTCATATAATATAATTTGTGCGGCTTAAAACTTATATGGTTGTACTTTATATTATTTATAAGTGTTGTAATTAAATAATTAATGTGCCATTGCATAATTCACATGTGTATTAGATGATGATAAATAATGTATGATTATTAGTTAAGTTAAATAGAATATCATATTAAAAATTCATATTCATTAAAATACTAGACACCATTAAAACTACTAAAATATAAGAACCACATAAAATGACTAAAAATGACTAAATTAGTGACCAAAAAATGAGACTAATGACCCAAATTCGCATATAAAATGACCAAAAATTGAGATATACATGACCAAACTATGAGATATAAATGACCAAAACAACAACCAAAATTTGCATATCAATGACTAAAAACCAGTTTTGGTGGCTAATTTACAGTCTTTTATTACGCCACCAAATTTGCTCATATTCTAGTTTGTCATGTGGTCATTAATTTTGTCATATATTTGGTCATTTATTCAAATATATGACCAAATTAATGACCAACTGACAAGCTATAAATGACCAAAATAAAAATGACCAATTTTGGTCGCATAATAAAAGACTGTAAATTAGCCACCGGCGATCACCAAACCAAAAGTGGCCATTGATATGTGGATTTTGGTCATTTGTTTGGTCACTAATATCTAATTTTCCAGTAGTGCTCTATTTCTCCCCGCTCCCACCTCTATCGTTGTTTCTCACACCTCCCCCCTCTCTCTCCCACATAATCAATCTCTCTCTCTCTATATGTGTGTGTGTGTATCCTTTATTTATTCCCCATATATTATAACCTCTCTCCACCTTCACTATACCACCCTAACTATCCATCCCTTCACTACTCTCTCTCTATCACTCAGCCCCCCCCCTCTCTCGCTCTCTCTTTGTGTGTGTGTACCCCCTTCTCTCTTTATATATCTATTTGCGTGTGTCACTGCCTCACCCCCCATCACTCATAGTCTCTCTGCACTATCTATATACCTCCCTCACTATCCCTCCCTCCATATCACTATCTATATCATTCACCCCACTCCCTCTTTGTTAATCACCCTTCCCCCCCTCTCTCCCACACAATCTCTCTCTGTCTCTCTATCTCTCCCCCTCTCTCTGTGGGTGTGTGTGTGTGTGTCCCTCCCTCACTTCCCATATCTCATAATCTCTCTCCACCTTCTCTATACCTCCCCCACTATCATTCCCTCCATCACTCTCTCTCTATTTATCACCCCTCCCTCTCTCCCACTGTCTCTCACCCATCCTTGTCTCTCGCACATAATCTTTTTGTGTCTATGTGTGTGTTCCCCTTATCTCGAAAACTCCCTATGTATCTCCCTATCTCTCCACCTTCTATTTACATCCCTCTATCAATATCTCCCTCCCTTCTCCGTTTATTACCAGCACTATGTTCCATTATCCCTCTCTCTCTATATATATATCAACTTGTATCCCCCCTCCCTATCAATGTTTCTATATTTCACAACCTCCCTCTCTCTCCATCTCTCAACCCTCCACCCTTTGTCTTTGACAGCATCTCTCTCTCTCTCTCTACATGTGTGATCCTTCCCCTTTCTCTCCTTCTTTCTATCCCCCCATCACCCCTCACACACACACACACACACCTTCTATCACTCCCTCAATATCTCTTTCCTTCACTCTATCTCCGTCACTTCCTCATCCCCCCTCCTCCCTCTTTATCTTATTCTCTCTCACACTCTTTCCACATCATTCTCTCTCTCTCTCTCTCTCTCTCTCTCTCTCTCTCTCTCTCTCTCTCTCTCTCTCTCTATGTTTTCAAATTATCCCTTCTCCTTGACCCCCTGCCTCATTATAATCGCTATTCTCTATTTTATCACATCTCAGTCCCATCTCTACAAATTCCCCCTTCTTTGCCTCTCTTTTCTAACACATCCTATTCCTCCTCTAATACTCTATATCCACCTTTCCATTCCATAATCCTCTCTCTCATCAAGCCATCACCGACTTCCTCCCCTCCACCTTATCACCCTTCTTCACTCAAGTCTCATGTACTAATTCTAACGCTATGCGTATTTAATACCTCTTATCCTCTGAATAATTCTCTCAATCCCCACTCCCCTTCACCCTGATAACTCATAATGTTCCAATTCCATTCATCTTTCTCCACTTGAATTTACAACATTAGCCTAGGATCTTAACCCTTCCCCACCCCCTCTCAACTATTAACCATCCCCACTTGAACTTTGAACATCTTCCTAAGCCCTTGACCCTTCCCCACCCGCTCTCAAATATTAGCAATCCCCACCTGAACTTCCAACATCCTCTTAGGGCCTTCAAACTTCCACACCCCCTCTAAACTATTAGCCATACATTTGATATATTACATATAGTGCTATATGATTAGCTCTACAAAACATGTGCACATTATAGAACTATATAACGTGTGCAAGTTGTAGAACTACATAATGCATGCACGTTTTGTAGTTCTATAAGGCACACACGTTTTTCAATTCTACAAGGGCGGGGGATGTAATTTATATTTTAAACATGCCAAGTAACTTTCTTGCATGTCACCAATAGTCCTATGTGTATGGTTTGGAGTTTTCTTTGCTAATACCAAACATGTGCTATGGTATATGATAAAGCATAGCTAATTGAGCATTTCTTCCATTTTATGAAGAATTCATTGTTTACACACTCATTGCAGTATGCTACACACAATCATCTTTGGTGAAATATTAAATATAAATAGCATTTTTTCTATAGATTCTAAATATGTAGTTTTTATTAAAAAATACTATATTTTCCTATTTTTTTGAATTTCTATTGTCTCCTAACTCCTTAACACAAAAAAAATGGTGTTAGTGTTTTTTCCACAAGTTGTTTCAATTATTAATAATTTTAAAAAGAAATTATATGGTGCACTAGAATACAATGACCACTACATTCTATAAAAAAAACGTTTCATGATTATTTCATTAAGACCTTCAAAGGTTGAACCCACAAAAGACGTACCATTTTTTAGGAATGATCACTTATATAATTATAAAAAAAATTAAAAAATACTAAATTTTTTTTCAAAAATTAGAGCTATAGTAGTGTTATATGTTATTTACATTCTTGCAAATTTTTGTATCCCGAAAGCATCATTTAGGCACTCAAATGTTGCACCCACAAAAACATATACCTTATCACTTGCCTAAAAAATAAAAAAAGTGAATGTTAGAAAAAAAAGAAACTTGACATGGTTATAAAAATTTTCAATACATAAACCTTATATATTTGGTAATGTAATTCAATTTCCTAGATTTAACCATATTTACACAAAGCAATATATTTGTTTAAGTATCTCAAAAAATACAATTAAGTTGAGGGATTCCTATTTTTCTAGTTTTCTATTGCTTCTAACATGCCAAAAGTGACCCTCATTAGTTTGCACTCACCCTCTAGTAAGGAAGCTATCACCACTGTCGGTAAAAAAAAACTTAACACATTGTTCCTCCCAACTAAATCCTAGAGCATCCAAAACATACTTGCTCTAGAGCCCTCCAGCCTGTTTGTTGAACCATAAGGAAAAATTAGGATCATAGTGTCGTCTCTTTGTGTCAATATATTATTTTACCCATCCATCACCATCCTCCTACTTATTCGATGGACATACTATTTTATATTATTTTTCCTAGGACATGGACATTTATTAGCCTCTTTCTCTGTAGGGATCCACAAGGATTGTTGACCTGATTTTGGGAAAGATGCATCTTGCATCACTTGCATTCTCACTCAACATCTTTCACCATTTTTTATTTCTCCTTGTGGGTCAGGAAACACTCTTTAACAACTACTCTAGTCTTGATTCCCCCCTGTCTTATAATTATTGAATAATAATAATCCATTACATTCAATTTTGAATCTATTCCCAAAATATTTTAAAATAACAAATATTCAAAGTAATAAATAATTAAACAAGTGTTTGGTGTATTACATACACCTCCCCTTAAAAGATAACGTCATCCTCTGTGTCATTATTTATTTATATTTTATTCATCCATTGCTTCATGTGGAAATAAATACTGGATATGCCTCCCACATATTACTTTCCAATTCCCAAGTGGACTGCTATGGACAAAGGTGCTTCCATTGAATCTTGACTTGTCTAATGGTACTGTTCCAGAGTAAAATTTATCTCTTATCAAGAATACACTCCGGTTTCACTTGAAATTCTCCTCCAGGTTCCACCTATATAACATTCCAATCAATCACATGAGTAGCATCATGAATGTATTTATTTAAAATTGAAACATGAAAAACATTATGTACGTTTATTGTAGGTGGTAATGCTAATTGATATGCCACTGGTCCAATTTTTTCCAAAACTTCAAATTGTCCACAATACCTGAGTGCGAACTTTGATTATTTTCCCAACCTTAAGGATATTTTTCTGGGTGCTACCTTTACATAAACATATTCTCCTACCTGGAACTCTCGTGTAGTTATTTTTAAGTCATCATAACTCTTTTTCCTATCTTGGGAAACCTTCAAATTATTTTGCACATTTTTCCACATTAGTTCCATATCTTTCAATAATCCAGGTCGTAACATTAATCCATCGATGGAACTGCTCCAAGAAATTGGAGTATTACACCGTCATCCATATGATATCTCAAATGGAATTCATCTAGCTAATACTTGGAAGTGATTGTTATATGGAAATTCTACCAAATGCAAATAAATCTCCCACTTACCTAGTTTATCAATTACATACATTCTAAACATGTCTTCCAAAATCTGATTTACTCTTTCCGTTTATTCATCAGTTTGAGGATGATATGCAGTGCTAAGATTTAATTGGGTGCCTAATCCTTTAAATAAATCCTTCCAAAAATTTCTGGTAAAATTTGCATCTTTGTCCGAGATTTACTATCTTAGGTACACCATGCAACCTGAAAATTTATTTCAAAAATATATGAGGAATGTTAATAGCCTTATATCTAGACTTTACCAAAATAAGATGACTTTCATTACTCGGTTTATCTACTACAACCATGATTGATTCGTTTTGTTTAACATTATTAGGTAAGCGAGTTATGAAATCCATGCTGATAATTTCCCATTTCCATTCTGAAATAGGTAATGGTTGTAATAATTCGGTTGGATTTTGATGTTAAACCTTTACCTACTGATCTGCAATGCAACGTTCTAAATATTGTGCTTTGTTTTTTTCATATTAGGCCAAAAACAATTCTTCCTTGTTATGGTAATCATTTTCTAATGTCAATGATGTCCTGAGTAAGGTATTTTATGTCCTAAATTATTAATTTAATATCCACTCAATTTGGTATATATATTATTCTTTTGTGTAATAATAACCCTATTTTATTTAGACTAGAATATGTTTTTACTTGATTTACTTCATTTTCTACAGTCTTTTCTTTTAGTTATTTATACTCTTTGTCAGTTTTTCTGCATTTATAATTTTCTCTTCTAAATTTGATTTATACGTGTTGCTTGTTGTTTCATACAACAAATTTGCATGGTAAATTAAGGCTTCTACAACTTTATTACCCTTCCCTTTTATATGTTTTATTTGAAAATCGTATTCTCTCAAAAATGATAACCACCTAGCTTGTCTATCATTAATATTATATTGATAAAAAAATTATTTTAAACTTATATTATAAGGCGTTAATACGAATATCCTTCCAATGAGATAGTGTTGCCACATTTTTAGCGAATGCATGATAACAGCTAGTTCTATGTAATGAGTAGCATAATTCTTCTCGCATTTCTTTAGCTTCCTAGACTCATAGGGTATGACATAGATTTCTTGAATTAAAAATCCACCTAGACCTTCTTTACATGCATCTGTACATACAACAAAATATTTAAATGGATCAACAATATTTAAAATATGGGGTTGTGGAAAACAAGTGTTTTAATTTATTAACACTCTCTATACATTTTTCGTTCCAATCAAATTTCTTACCTTTCTTTTGTAATGAAGTTATAGGGTATGTATCTTATAAAATCCTTCATTGAATTTACAATAGTAGCCAATAATATCCCTAAATGATCTTATATCAGTTATGTTATTTGGAACAAGCAATTAAATGATAGATTTAATTTTATTGGGATCTAGGGATATCCCATCCTGAGACACTACATGTCTTCGATATTGGATATTTTCCTTAAAAAGTCACACTTTCTAAACCTAGAAAAATAATTATTACTCCCTTAGCCCTTGAAAATTTATTTTTAAGTGTTCTTTGTGCTCTTGTGTATTTTTAGAATAGATTAATATGTGATCGATAAAGAAAAATAGAAATTTATCTAAGTATTTACTTCATATACTACTCATTAAACACATAAAATTTGTTGAGACATTTTCTAACGCGAAGGGCATTATGAAAAACTCATAATGACCATATCTGGTTCTAAAAGGAGTCTTAAAGGTGTCGAAGTCCTTGATCAATATTTCATGGTATCCAGAACTTATGTCTATTTTTGAAAAGATTGTTGACCATTGAAACTGACCAAATAGGTCATAAATACGAGGTAAAAGATATCAATTTTTAATTGTCATTTTGTTTAGATGTTTATTAACTATACCCAATCTTAGAGTGCCATGTTTTTTCTTTACAAATAAAACTGGTGCCCCCCAAGGGGATCTACAAGGTCAAATGTATTTTTTATTGATTAATTCTTGTATTTGTGATTTTAATTCAGCAAGATCTACTTTATTCATTCGAATGGGAGGCTTTGATGCCGGTACCACCCCCGGTACTAAATCAATTGTAAAATATATATCTCTTTTTGGAGGTAGTCTACGAATCTCTTCCAAAAATATATATTTAAACTATTTTAAAATTCATAGATCTTGTATGTTAATTTGATTATCTTTCTCTTTGTAGTCCATTACATAAACTGGAAAAACTTTGTATCCTTTACAAAAGATCTTTTTATTTGTAAGGCTCATAAAACTCTTATGCTAACTTTCATGGGAATTCCTTTTACAACAATAAGATTACCTTAATAATCCAAGCATGCAAATGTTTTATCATCTTAGTTTAAAATAACTCTATCTTTATCTAACCAATCCATTCCTATCAGTAAATCATGAGATCCTAGAAGGTAAAATATTTAAATATGTTAGGAGTCTTTTCGGTATTTATTCAATCACTAACACCATTGTGTCCACATGGCCTAATTGGGACACATGTACTAGTTACTACAGTGTGGGGAGCACTAGTTGAGGCTAAATACCACTAACAACACTTGCATGCATCAGTTTATGTGCCTCCTAGAGAAATCCCTAAAAATTAGGAGCCATTAGGAGTGTTAGAACCAACCTCCTTCTATTGAGATCAATTGGTGACTAGTAAATCCTAGTTAGGATTAAGTTACATTCAGTTACATCTAATTATATTCAGTTAGCACCAGTCACTAATTAAATGAATGTAGGAAGGCTCCTTTCCTCACCTACCATATTCAGTTAGACTAGTTAACTAATTCTAACTGACTAAGGCACTGATTTAGACAACTAGAGCTAACTAGTTAGGCTCCAGTAGTGATTTATACATGTCCAGTTATCCATTCAGTTAGGTTGAGTAAATCAATTCATATTTCTCTATCATGAATTCAGATTGACTGGTTATTAATAACAATGTATTGCATTAGATTAATTATCCATTATTTACTTTTGATTAATGAAAGCTTATACAGTTGCAAATCATTATTGCATTGTTTCATATCATATTTTGAGTAAAATTGCTTGTATGATATATGTTTGTGTTTTTTCCCTGGTTCATAGATTCCTATGAGCTCAATTTTAATATGGTATCAAAGCATTGGCAGGACAAGGCACTTATCCTTCTAGATATTTCCTACAGGATCAAAACTCTTCAGAAAAACATTCTCCCTCCAGCACTGGACTAGAAGCATATAATTTACCACATAAATCGTAATAAAATGAATTGTTGATCAATCTAGATTGATTGACTAAGCTATTTGTGATGAAAATTCCAAAAGTGCAGGCTTTCGACATTACTTTGGTTATTTTTTGTGTGGTTTATAGGTTTTCCAGTCTCCTTCACTGCATTTTCTACAACAACATAATGGCTCCTTCTGTGGAGATTCTCACTCATTTCCACTACCATCAGTGGAAGGAGGACATGGGGATGCAACGTTGCTCAAAAAGTATCTAAATATTCACAATGGACATAGAGGTAGATCTGATTCATTATGTTGAGAAAGAAAAATACTGGAATAATCTTGATGAAGCATATGGATTCATGTTCCTTTCAATATCTAGAGATATTCTCTTTCACATCAATGGATTGAAGACTCCCAAGGATATTTGGCATCGAATTGCTACCATGTTTGATAATCAAGATGGCCCAAGGATATATCAACTAGAGAATGAGTTGATTTTTCTTCACTTTGGAAACTTCAAAACTATGAATGATTTTTTCACCAAATGCAAGCACCTGGTGCTCCAGTTGAAGATGTGTAAAGTTGAGAAGGAGGATGAACAACTCATCCTTTCCATCCTATCAAAAATTGGTGTAGATTACTCATTATTTGTATCAACATTTCATACCAAGAATCTCACAACATTGAATTAGAAAATTCCAACTCTCAATTCCTTCATTGAGTCTCTCATCAATGAGCACGACAAGCTGGTCCAAATGGAAATCATCAAATCTTCCATAGATCAAGCATTGGTTGTTGGAGGTACCAAAGCTATGAATAGTAAGGGGAAGCAAAATAATTATCCTCCTATGGATAAAGAGCAGTAAGATGAGCCCTCGGGTTCGAGGAGAAGCAGTAATAAAGACAAAGAAAATATCTTTTTTTCTTACTACAAAAGGGGATTTCATCCAGAAAGCTCCTGTATGAGAAGAAAAATAGATCAAATAGATATTATTCTAGTGCAAAATAACATCACTGTACCTTTTAGAGTAATGAAGGATGACCATATAGAATAAACTAAAGAACATAATGAGAGATGAAATGAACTGAAGGATAGTTGTCTAAGAACACATGCCTTCCTCATTGATTCAGGAGCTTCTAATCCTATGGTTTCATCCAGAGAATGATTCTCTTATCTATAGTCTAGTGATGGCCCTAGCATTCACATGGGTGATGATAGTCAAATTTTAGCCAAAGGGAAGGGTTCCATCAAGCTTGAACATGGAAAGTTCAAATATGTACTTTATGTGTCCTCCTTAGCTACAAATTTGTTATCTGTATACTAGATGACTCACACTGGCACTCAAAAGTGAGAAATATTTTGTCTTGACTAAGTGGATATCACATATATATCTACTAGGAACATCATAATGAAGAGTGCAATAAATCATTCCTCCAAGGCATATGAATTCTCACACTTCCTGCCATTTTCAAAACCAGTGCACTCTTAACTGCCACTTGAAAGGGGAGGTAAAAAATTTCTATCTACTCCTTTTGTAGTTTCCACTAGTATTTTAGAATCAGAAGCAGAATTAGTTGTATTAGTTTATGATATTGAGATTTAGGGTGATTCGAATCCAAATCCACTCCCTACTCCTAATCATAATCCCAAATGGGCACAAAATGCTATTGGGGAAGCTAGGAGGATGACTGGAAATCCATTTGAAACACATAGGACAAGAGATCAGTTTTAGAAAGAGAACCTTGTATTATGTCATGTAAACTCACCTCCTTTATAGAGTTGAAAAAAACTCCCTGTGATATGCTACATGAAAAGGCATGATCAGCTACAATGCTCTCATAAAAACATAGTGGATCATACACCTCTTCACCCAAAAAGAGGAATAGGTTGCATTCCTCCTTCGTTCCATTATCATTTTGTGATAAGATGGAGAAGTATACATGTTAGGCCCCAGGATACCTATGCTAAGAACATCATGCATCTTGCTTCACTCCACCATAGCGATGAAGGTTACAACAACATTTTCTCAAAAATTTTTAAAACTAAATCCTGACTCTACTTGCTGACTTTGAGGAGGGGATTTTTTACCATGTGGTTTCTTTCCTTGTTTCCTTTTTTGTATTAAGTAGACACTTTTTTATTTTAGCTGTAATGGCTGGCCTATGGTCTTAGTTACCAGGGCCCACAAATTGTCCAAGTTAGTATTTAGGGTTGGTGCTAGGATTATAATCCTCCCTTGTCGAATTTTATCAATTATGTCTAAATTAGGAGTCTTTTTAGTATTTATTTAGTCATTAGCACCATTGGGTCCACATGGCATAATTAGGCCACATGTACCAGTTAATAGAGTGTGGGGAACACTAGTTGAGGAGAAAATCCACTGAATACACTTACATGCATCATTTTAGGTGCCTCCTATACCAATCCCTACAATTTAGGAGCCACTGGCAGTGCCGAAACCAACCTCCTGTTATAAATCAGGACCGCAGAGCAATAATAGATATACAGTTAAATCAATAAACAAGATGCAAAACACATTAAATCATTACAGAGAGACACAAATATAACGTGGTTCACCCAAACGATGGGCTACATCCACAAAGAAACTTGCTGGTCCTTTTATTACAGTCCAGAAAGATGAAGGGATACACCCTGCAGCAAAACCACCGCACTTCCTCTTCATGCTCTCACAGTCTCTCTTCCAGTAAAATACAATACCATATCTAGTTGATTTACAATGCTCTCTTTTATAGGGGAAATACCATGGGAAAAATTCTAGGGTTAACCCAATACCATGGGTCTGCAATACTGTTGGCCAACACACATCCCAAATAAATTTTTTGGGGCTCCGCCTCTGAACCCCAAGGCAGGGGGAATGAGTGTACAGTACTCCTGGGTTACAATCACAACTGAATAATATCTCTGGATCTAGAAGATTAGGCTCTACAACCAACAATCTCCCACTTCGAGACTAATCACAGCAACTCTACCGCTATTGCACTTGCTGGACCTTGGACTTGGAAAAATTCTTCTTTTCACCTTCATACTTTAAGGCCAACAGAAATTGAGCAGGAAATCAATTTCTCTCTGGTTACTCCCTTTGTGAACATGTCTGCAAGATTCTGGCTAGTGTGAATCTTTTCCAGTTTTAACAGTTCTTCATCTAGAACAGATCTTATGAAGTGGTAGTTGAGTTCTATATGTTTAGTCCTCGAATGAAAAAATGAGTTCTTTGCAAGATCAATGGCACTCTAGCTGTCACTGTAAATCCTACTATTCTCCTGTTTCTTACCCAATTCTTCCATGAACCTCTGCAACCAAATCATCTCCTTACTAGCCTCTGTAGCAGCACCATACTCTGCTTCCGTTGTTGAAAGTGCAACAACCTATTGAAGTTTTGAAATCCAACTTACTGATGTTCCACCTACAATGAACACATACCTTGTGGTGCTCCTCCTGCTGTCTTTATCACCAGCCATATCTGCATCAACATATCCCTTTAAAACAGTGTCTGAACCTCCAAAACATAATGCATGAGAAGTGGTACCTCTCAAATACCTGAGAATCCACTGTACTACTTTCCAGTGCTCTTTACCTAGATTATTCATATACCTACTCACAACTCCCACTGCATGTGCAATATCTGGTCTTGTGCACACCATGGCATACATCAAGCTCCCAACTGCTGATGAATAGGGAATCTTGGGCATGTAATCTGTCTCTTCCTCTGTCTCTGGACACATATGCTTGCTTAGTTTGAAATGGCTTCCCAAAGGTGTGCTGACTAGTATTTTATTATGCATTCTAAACCTCTGCAACACCTTTTCTATGTACTCACCTTGAGACAATGTCAATTTGCAATTTTTCCTATCTCTTGTTATTCTCATACCAAGAATTTGCTTTGCAGCACCCAAATCCTTCATCGCAAATGATTTAGCTAGTTTTCTTTTGAGCACATTTATATCCTGCATGTTAGAACCTGCAACAAGCATGTCATCCACATACAATAACAAGATAATATATCTTCCATTATCTAGCCTCTTGATATAAACACAGTGGTCAGAATGGCATCTATCATAACCTTTTTCTGTCATAAACTTATCAAATTTTAAATACCACTGCCTTGGAGCTTGCTTCAAACCATACAAGCTCTTCTTCATCCTGCAAACCAAATTCTCCTTCCCTTTGACCTCATACCCTTGTGGCTGCTGCATATAAATATATTCCTCCAAATCCCCTTGGAGAAAGGCCATTTTTACATCTAATTGTTCAAGATGCAAATCTTCTACCGCCACTAGACTTAAAATAGTTCTAATTGAAGTCATTTTAACAACAAGAGAAAATATTTAATCAAAGTCTATACCTTTATTTTGTGCAAACCCCTTTACAACAAGTCTGGCCTTGTACCGCTTCTTTCCTCCATCTTCTTCCTTCAACTTGTAAACCCATTTATTCTGCAATACCCTTTTTTTTGCAGGCAACTTAACCAGATCCCATGTCTGGTTTCTTAACAATTAGTCCATCTCCTCATCCATGCCTTGCTCCCACTTCTTTCTAGTTTCTACCTGCATTGCTTCTTCAAAACATTATGGCTCACCAGAATCAGTCATTAATAAATAATACAGTGAAGGAGAGAATCGTTCAGGAGGTCTACTTAACCTGGTAGACCTTCTTACAGTTGCAAGAGTTTCAGGTACCTGTTGCTGTTCTTGATTTTTTGGTGCTTTTGGAACTTCATTTTCTTTGATTTCATCAAGCACTATGTACTCTATGTTTTCCTTTTATTCTTTCTTTCCCTACAACGGATCTTTGTACATGACCTTTTGATTGAATACTACATCTCTACTCCTAATGATTTTGTGATTTTTAAGATCCCATAAGCGATAACCAAAATAATCAACCCTGTATCCAATAAAGGTACATTTCTTAGATTTAGCCTCAAGCTTTTCTCTCTCATCTTTATCAATATGGACAAATGCTTCACAACCAAAAGTTCTCAGAAATGAGTATTTTACCTATTTACCTATCCATGCCTCCTCTGGAATGTGACCATCCAAAGCACTTGAAGGCCCTCTGTTTATTAAATAAACAACAATGTTTACAGCATCAGCCCAAAACTGTAAGGGAAACCCTGCATGCAATCTCATACACCTTGAACGCTCCATGATCATTCTGTTCATCCTTTCTGACACCCAATTTTCTTGGGGTGTTCCAGGGATTGTCTTCTCTCTACGAATCCCATTTTGTGAAAAGTAACTGTCAAACTCCTTGCTGCAGTACTCACCTCCATTATCAGATCTGAGACATTTCAACCTTTTTCCTGTCTCATTCTCAGCCAAAGATTTCCACTTCTTAAAAGTATCAAACACATCAGAATTCTATGTAATGCAATAAACCCAAGTTTTTCTAGTTGCATCATCAATAAAAGTAACAAAATAATGAGAGCCACCAAGAGATTGTACCTAAGCTGGTCCCCATACATTTGTATGTACAAGCTCTAACTTTTCACTCTTCTTTTGTTTCCCAACCCTGATAAATCTAACTCTCTTCTGTTTTCCATAAACATAGTTCTCACAAAACTCCAAACTTACCTGCTTCAGATCTGGAAGCAGTTTCCTTGAGTGGAGAATCTGCATCACCTCCTCACTCATGTGGCCAAGCCTATGATGCCACAATGCTGCACCTGTTTCTATGGAAGCTACAGAAATAGAATAATCAGTATTATGAGGAAATAAATATAACGTACCTATCCTATCTCCTTTTGCAATTACCATAGATCCTTTAGTGACCTTCCACCACATTTTTCCAAATGTAGACAAACATCCGCCATCTCCCAACTGCGCTATTGAGATCAAATTTATTTTCATAGCAGGAATGTGTCGTAAATCCTTTAGAAACCATTCATTTCCATTATTTATCTTAATCCGTACCTTACCCTTTCCAACAATTTTACATGGTTCATCATCCCCCAATAACACATGCCCAAAATCACCTTGAACATAATCATAAAACAATTTCCTATGGGGTGTAGCATGACATGAAGCCCCTAAATCTACTACCTAGTAATCACTAGTATTATCTAATGCAAGAATCAAAGCATATTGTAACACATCACCTACTACATTAGCTTCCTGGGTAGTCTCTTGCTGCCTCTCACCTTTCTTCTTTGGTGCTCTGCAGTCTTTCTTTAGATGTCCTTTTTTACCACAGTTCCAGCATTCTATTTTTCTGAATCTGGACTTGGATCTTCCCTTTTCAGACTTGCTGCAATTTCCTGGGCTCCTTCCTCTCTCGTTTTGTCTCCCTCTACTCTCCATGGTCAATGCATTACTTGATGTCTCACCTGTGCTTTTCCTTCGCATTTCCTCACTAAGAATAACACTAATAACATCATCAAACTTAAGAGTGTTTGAACTAGGGACAGAGTTACTTACAGCCATGACCAAGATATTCCAGCTTTCTGGCAATGAGTACAAGATTAGAAGAGACCTAACCTCATCATCAAAGTTCACTTTTACAGAACTTAACTGACTGGTAAGTGTATTAAACTCATTTAAATGGTCAGCAACAGATCCACCTTCTGACATCTTCATATTAAATAAACGCTTCATTAAAAATACCATGTTAGAAGCTGAGGGTTTTTCGTAGAGCTTACTCAATGCGCTCATCACACCCTCTGTTGTTTTTTCTTTTGAAATATTGAACTCCACCGATGAGGCCAGGCACAGCCGTATTGTTCCTAGTTCCTTTCTATCAAGAACCTCCCATTTTTCATCCTTCATAGCTGCCAGCTGTTTTTATTTTTCCCCCAATGGCAGGTATAGATCTTTCTGGTACAGATAGTCCTCCATTTTCATCTTCCATAGTTGATAGTTTTGGCAATTAAATTTCTTGACCCTAAACTTTTCTTCTTCCGCCATTGCTCCCACTCGAACTAGGAACCCTTCTTTCCTGCGAGTTTACCAACCAAATAGACCTTTTGGCTCTAATACCAATTGTTAGAAAACAGGAGCGCAGAGCAATAATAGATATACAGTTAAATCAATAAACAAGATGCAAAACACATTAAATCATTACAGAGAGACACAAATATAACGTGGTTCACCCAAACGATGGGCTACGTCCACAAAGAAATTTTCCAGTCCTTTTATTACAGTCCAGAAAGATGAAGGGATACACCATGCAGCAAAACCGCTACACTTCCTCTTCATGCTCTCACAGTCTCTCTTCTAGTACAATACAGTACCATATCTAGTCGATTTACAATGCTCTCTTTTATAGGGGAAATACCATGGGAAAAAATCTAGGGTTAAACCAATACCATGGGTCCGCAATACTGTTGGCCAACACACATCCCTAAAAACTTTTTCGGGGGCTCCACCCCTGAACCCCTGTTTTCTCGGGGGCACTACCCCCAAACCACTGTGACTCGGGGGCGCTGCCCCCGAACCCTCGTGACTCGAGGCCATTGGCCCTGAACCCCAAGGTAGGGGGAATGAGTGTACAATACTCCTGGGTTACAATCACAACTGAATAATATCTCTGGATCTGGAAGATTAGGCTCCACAACCAACACCTCCTTCAGTTTAGCTCAGTTGGTGACTAGTCAGTCCTAGTTAGGAGTTAGTTACATTCAGGTACATGAAGTTATATTGAATTAGCACCAGTCATTGATTAACTGCATGTGGGAGGGCACCTTTCTTTACCTACCACATTCACTTATACTAGTTAACTGATTCTAACTAAGGTGTCGATTTAGACAAGTGGAGCTAACTAGTTAGGCTCTAATAGTGATTTAGACATGTTGCGTTATCCATTCAGCTAGGTTGACTCAATCAATTTAAATTTTTCTCTCATGTATTCGAATTGACTGGTTATTTATACCAGTGTATTACATTGGATTAATTATCTACTTTTTACTTCAGATTAATGAAAGCTTATACAACTACAAATCATTATTGCATGGTTTCATATCATATTTTGAGTAAAATTGCTTGTGTGAGATCTTTTTGTGAGTTTTTCCTTGGTTCATAGATTCATGTGATTCTCTATTTAAACATTAGAGTTAAAAAAACTAAGTAAATGTTGAATTTTGGTTTTTTATCAACAATATAAGGTACATAATGTAATAAACTTAAATAATTGCTGCAAATTTCTTTCATAGTCATGGCACCTAATTGTAATTAGTAGAATTCTTTATCTTTTTCCTTCTAATATTGTCATGATAAATATTTTATTTTGAAATATTTCTTAAAGGTTTTCCAAGTTACATAACCTTCTTTAATTCCTTTTACTTTCTTTATGTCTTTCTTCCAGATATCGGCTTTTCTTGTTAAGTTATAAATTGCCATTTTTGTTTTTAGTTTGTCAGAATAGTTACAAATATGGAAGTACTTTTTCATTCAAGATATACAAGCCTCTGCTTCTTTTCCTTTTTCAATTTTTGCATTGAACATAGTATCTTTGATCATTTAAAATTCATCATAGATTTATTCATACGGTTTCTATTTATTTTTCTTCTAGTTACTCTCACTACTTTCATTGGAATAATTATATTTTTCATTATTATGTTTAGTCGATTATTCACTTAAAGATTAAATCTCATATTTAGAAAATTAATGTGTTCTTACCTTACGTTTAAAATGTGTAGTTCTTCCCATATTTAATTCAAGTTCTTTCTTTTTTCTTCTTCATTACTATGAAGTTTAGTCACTAGAACATTATTTCATTCTTGCCGTGCTTTCAAAATGCATTCATTATATTCCTTAACTCGTTTCAGTATTTCATTTATATATTTTACTGCTTATAGGAGTTCAAATGGGTTATCACTCGTACTTTCATTCATATTTACCCATATTTCACTGTCTTTAATGTTACATTCTTCATTGTTTACTAGATCCTTAGGATGTTATTCTTCTTTAGTAAAAATTATGACATATGCCATGATTTCTCCAAAACAAGGTTATTATTCTCTTCTTGTTTTGCAAAGAGATTCAAACCCTAACAATACAATTAGTTTTATGTTTTATATTAGTGTGAGTGTTTGGATTTTCAGTCCAATTGTTGTAACCATGATCTCATACCATTCTCTAACACACCTGTAATTTTCATAAATAAATAAAAAATCATTTTATTACTTACTATTCTACTTTTCGCAACATGTGTTTATTAGTCGTAGCATACTTTTTACTCATTTGCATGGATAAGAGTGACTAGAATTATTAATGGATTGCCGTCATGGCTTGTCATTCGCTTGGAATTGACTCCATTTGTAATGACAACTTGGTCGCAACTCTTGCCAAGGTGATGATAATGTTTTTAATCATTAATTCTTTGTATCTAGGACTTAAAATCCTAAACATGGACCGTTATTTCCAAGTTATACATGTTATGCATAAGTTTTAAGTGTTCAATCTTAAATTCTAACTTCATTTCATAGGGTAAATCTAAGGGGAGTGGGGGGCATGAAGCCTTATGTATTACATGAAATGGGAAAATTTGTATGATAAGGTGACTTATAACTAAGTTTAAGCGATGACATAAGGTACTTAGATCGTGGCTTTACAAGCAATGAGGTGACGGTGCAAGGTATGAATATTAGTTTAAATTTTATGTTATGAAAATTGCATGCAGCAAGGGAGAAAAAGGTGGATGCCAACATTGATACAAAGGGCTTACAAAAGGTCTTAATGGAATTTCTAAATTTGTCATAAACACTGGCTGTGAATTGATAGTGCAACCAAGATTTTTAATTAGCATGGCTATTACGCATGCATTTTGCGGAGGAGACTGGTCTTGAACCTCCACTTGTCTTTGATTCGATTCAAGAGGTTTGTAGGGTTTAATAAGGCATTCAAATTTTCATGAGTATTTTTACATTGCATTCATTTGTTCTTGAGGGAATATTCCTAGTTTAATGTTAGTGGATGTTGGATGTTTTTTCTCAGCTGCTACATGTGGCCGCATTGCAACCAGATTTGTCCTTCACGGTCCTGTTGGCCTGATTTTCTGACCTAGGCCAACAAGGAGATTATTCCCACACAATCAGCTTAAAGCAGCATCCGATGTGTTTGGAGTAGCAAAATCGCGTAGGTTATGGTCCTACTACCAGCTGAATTTTTCTCTTAATGAGAAACTAAAATTCAGCGAAAATCTATCCTAATGTTATTTCTGTCTAACTAAACTCTAAAATTAGTTTAAACTGCCTATGTTATCCTATACTTGTTTTCTTAAGGAAAGTCTTCGATTGTTTGAAATTTTATATTTAATTTTCTGAATATAAAAGACTGTTTAAAATTATTCTAAAATTGCACAAATTCTATTTAACAGCTGTCAACTAAAATATACTAAAATAGAACTAATCTGAACTATCTTAACTATCCTATCTATCCTATCTCAGCTGAGAGCGTTTTTAAATACTATATTAATTATTAATTAATATAAGATGAACAGAAAGATAAAGTGTACGATCTAAATAGAAATATTTAATCCATACACACTAAATCATTCTGCTATAAAATAACTTAATAGAGAAACTGAAAATAAACAATTATTTCAATTTTCTAAAGTGTCTAATTAATTAATAACTAATAACCAACATAGCTATTTGAATAATAGCTAATGTCTAGTATGAAATCACTGAAAAAATACAAAGGATATCTAATAGACATAAATGTATATCCTTATATCTTGAATTTACAGTAAAAACGCTCATAAATTCAGTCACAATGACATATTAATTCAAATATAATATTGGGCTGACAAAGTGAAAATTATAAATAAACACAAGCATAACAAGGTATAGTGTATTAATATTAAAATAGAAGATCATATACTGAAATATAGAGTATATACAAAACAATACCAGTCATGATATCAACTTGGAGATTTCCAGTTCCATCCCATATCCAAAGATCCAACTTTAGTAAGGAAATAAAACCAGCAACAAAATATATCTCAAGTATTGCTCTCTTCAGTCACTCCCCCTCTTCTCATAAAAATTACAAGCTTATATAATACTCTGAATATTTCGATTCAGTTTTTCTATAAATGCTATATGAAAGATTATAGGAGTCCTATCACTATCAAAGAGTGTCGAATCTCTTTTTCATCAAACACCTGTCACTAGAAGATAACAAAAAACCACCAGCCTGAAACATTTGCTGATTTGAAGGGACTGGCCAATTCGTGGCTGGTTCAAAATTTCAGTTTTTAATGAAAAACCACGTCTTCCAACTGATATCTAGGATATGAGACACGTCCTGAAACTGTGCAGGATAGCGATGACATGCTCACCTATTTGAAACAAACAAAAGCATCTTATTAAAAACTATTTATAACAGGAGAAGTAAAAGAAACTATAATTTAAATGTGTGCCTGTAAAATCTGCGATTTTATAGGCATGGATAGAAGGATGTCATTACTTGTTGACAAAGAGACAAATCATGTAAATGGAAATAATCATTAAGACCTCTTCTACAAATCAATTGTAGTGCTCCGCCTAACCGGTAGAGCACTGGGTCAATTTCTCTGATGTTCTCTATCTTAAGCTCATTCTGAGTTAGTTTTAATAAAATCAAGACATTTTAAACATTTTACAGGTTCATATCCATCTCTGTTCTATTAGTTTTATAAACATATGAAAGTACAAATATGAACTCTAAACATGTTTATGTAGAAATATGAGCTGTACATGTTTGATAAATTTCATGAATTTTTGTAAATTAGAAAAAAATACCTGGAATTTAAATACCTGGAACCTGCGATTGTACTAAATCCAACAGTTTGCTGTAGACCTTGTAGGCTCCTTCCTCTTCCAGCTTTCCATCCAAGCCTTGATTAAAAAAATGATGTGCCACCCTGCCGACCAGCTCCCATTAGGTTCTGCACCTAGGAAACCCATGGGTTTCCTAGCCCCCGAGCCCACAGACCAATAATACCGAGAGCAGCTTCCTTTGCGTTCTTTTCTTCTCCGTCATTTACAGATATCCTCCCTTGATTTATCCCCCTCCTCAAGTTTATCCTTCGTCATTTTCCAGTGATGCAGAGTCTAATTTCCCCAAAACAAATCCTCCTTCTCCACCCCCTTTACCCCCCCAAAACACTTCCCTCCTTCCCCCTCCAGTTATCGATGTTAGTCCCCTCTTATAATCATGAATATTCATTTATTTATTCAATTGTCCTTATCTTGTGCATCCCAATAATTAGGGTTATTTAATTTTGAATTGAATAAGTTGGTTTTCAAGCATTTATTAATTCTTGAAATGTTCACCATTGGTCCCTCACGAGATGGCGGTTTAATAGTTATTCCTACTCAAATCAATTATGTGGAATAAAATAATAGTTTAGTACTTATCTTTTGTACAGGTGAGTATCAGAATCCGATGTTTGTAATCATGTTTTAATAAGTAGTATTATAAAATAAATCACGTCATATCTTGATGATCATATTTCATAGTTCAATACACATGTTTAACCCACATGGAATGATTTGGTCTATTTAATTAATTTTCATTCTAGTTATTTCCTCTTGGATTTAATTGAACAATTGACTATGTTTACCACAAGAGTGTAATAATAACAATAATAATAATAGTAATTGTTTAATTGAATAATTGACTATGGTTAACACAAGATCTTAATAATAATTATCATAATAATAATAGAAATAATTGTCTAATTAAACTATCGGTTATGTTTACCACAAGAGGCACTATAATAATAATAATAATAATAATAATAATACCATTAATAATAATTATAATTAAAGACATTTTATAGTTTGTTTGTTTTTTAATGACAAGTATCATAGTCATGAGCATGTTATCTCTATATTCATAATCAAAACACCCTTAGGGGTTTAAACAACCCTGAAAATATTGTTAATGTAAATGAACAATGTTTAAGTCTACGCACAACAACTTTCTGAGGATTATTCTAATTTACGACACTTGATCACTTACGTATTACAGTGTTCACTTTAAATTAATGAATATGTTAACTTAACATTCATTATTTCATTAACATATTTACCTATGAAAACCTATACCATCAGTGATCGTTTTAAGTATTGGTATGCTAATATTGGTATACGTGTGCAAAGTGTGCATGCATGGCCAGTGCATGCATAGATCATACACGTACTATAAGAAAACATCATATATCATATATATATAATAATACTAATAATAATAATATTAACAAAATAATAATGATTCACATAGATAGGACATTCATGGATACAAGACATAACGATCGTAAATACCTAACCGAATTAACATACACACATGTAATCTTTTCATCATCAATCAATCATTAATTGTTAATGAATTAAGTTATAACATCATTATATTTTCAGATTCATTACTCAATCAGTTATTTTCAAGGAAGAGACACCTACTACTACTAATCTTGGTGTCGTAGATCCCCCCCTGACCCAACACAGTACTAGCTATAACATCCTCCCATCCTAACCTACGTCTGCACCCTCCCTATCCTTCCTCTGCTAGTATAGAAGTGGATTTCGGCTTCACCGACCTAACCACATAAAAACCTGAGAGCGATAGCATCGACTGAATAGCGGACCCAGCCTCTCCTAGCAGGAATCCGACCGTCGTCATCACAACAACATGGGCAGCGTGTATCAGCACTGCCCTCCCATGACCTCGGGTACCCGACCATTGTCATCACAACAACATGGGGAGCGTGTCTCAACACGGCCCTCCCATGACCTCGGGTATTATAAAAACATAGGGTGGAACACATCCATCCCTCTCAACATCCTGGGTCTATATATCATATCAAAACATACTTTGCTGCTATCGAGATTATTGGTCTGTGTCATCGTATCATCAATTTTGGTAATCAAGGCTCTTCTGCAGAAATATGTACTATACCACACTTCATACAAAGTATCCATTTATTACATAGCCCGTGTGTCCTATAGATTATTACTTTGAAAACATACATTCATGATAATATCTCCATTTAATCATCAGTTGGTGCATATTGTCAACAACATTTCCTTTCATTGTATAAATCATTAAATCGATCACATCATGGGTCAATATCCATGTACACATCATATATATTACATTTATCAATGATGACAATTAAACATACAAGGTGTTTATGAACAAAGGAATATCATGATAACTATAACACAGTAACCTCACAAACATAATCATAACATCACAATCAATGTATCAAAATAAGCATAGTAACATCTTAGACATAGTAGCATCATCTATCATGTCATACATATGGTTTACTCAGTCGAACTGAGTCGAACATTTACTAAGAAAATAAAATGCAACATGTCGATATGTCTAGTAAAATATGGGCACTACATCAACCACTTTGCCGATCGGGGTCAAAAAAATATGACCTAAAATATGGGCGGGAAAGCTCCCAATCGGAAGTCAGAAAGACATAGACATTGGCAGACGAGTGCTTTGCACAGCCGCAATGACGGAATATAAAAGACTACGGTCATGCGACTAAAAGACTAGCCCGCATCGGTCAGCGACGCGCTTTTCATTTCAAGTGATTAGTTTTTTTGGGAGCCGCAACGGCGGAACGTTAAAGGATTTGGGAGCCACAACGACATAACATAAAGGACATCAGGATCCACAATAGTGGAACGTTAAGGGACATCATGCCTCGCCAAGCCTAAGGTCTGAATCAGAAGAGAAAACAACTAAAGTATTGGAAAGGTTGTTCTTTCTGCAGCCGCAATGAAGGAAGATAAAACCCAAAGATCGATGAAACAACAAAGTGAAGTTTGAAAGGTCAATACAATAATCGGGGGGATTAGTAGTTTGTTTTCTGCAACTACGAAGAAGGTAGTCACAAAATGTTCCGATGTGAAAACCAAAAGTTAGCCGATGGAGATAATTGCGTTGAAAAAATTTAGTTTTTTCACTCGCCAATGAGTTTATGATCCGCGGAACTCGTAGTGGGATTGCTATCCACCATTGCGGATGTTTAGTAGAATGTCCTTCCGATGAACAGGGAATCTGACCGCTGATGAACGGTGGAAGGAATTAGACGTTCTAGCCGCCGAAACGTCAAAAATTTTGATAAAACTATACATATGAAAATTTCAAATCATACTCATTTATTTGATTTTTACTAACTATATATATACAATTTTAAAAAGTCATGGTAAGATATTACATATGAAATGTGAACTTTAGATTTAATAAGATTTTTAATTTAATAAATCATCTTTTAGTTCTAGGATTTTAGAACGTATAATATCTTATCCATAACCAGTTTCAAACAAATTCAAAATGTGTTTCGTGGATTCTTTTTTAGCATACTATCCCTTTAAGTTTCTTAAATAATATATAATAAGATAAATTTAATTTAATGGTAAAATTGATTATATAAAAATTTATGAAACTGACAGCCGCTAATTACCAGGTGTATGAAAATGTTTTCATCAACTTCTATAGTTGAAGTACCTTCAGAATGGAAGATTCTGAAAGCACTCTTTTATAATTTTTAATAGGTAAATCATAAAAGAGAGCTGATCTCCCTTCATTTTAATGAAAAATGAAGGTGTTGTTGTTGACTGCCAACAAATGGTGGCAACCTGGGCGAACCAGTTATCTTTTCTCATACAACTTATAAATGATATAAACAAAATCTTAAAACTCATTAAAAACAATCAAAGATTCTTTATCTAAATGAAAACCATTATTTTTATTCATATTCATAAGTACAACTCAGAAATATTCCATCTTTTGAAACAGAGATCTATTTAGGGATAAACTTAAAAATATATTGATCGAAACAAAGTACTTCATAGTAATAATAACCTGCACCATCAGCATATAGAAATCTACTTTTCTAAAAACTTTCCAGAATCTGTTCCATAAACATAATAATTTTATTTTTGTTTGCTTTTCTTTTCTTTAAACAATAATTCTAACTGAAGACTAATATATAGGTATGGTGTCCCAATATGATAGTATCATTCACGAGAGCTGTCTGAAATAAGCAAGTCGGCTCGTGATGAGACCTCTTGTCTTTTAATTTTTTAAATCAAAAGCCATCATTCTGGTGATCATAAATGAAGTTATCCCAGACAACACTGATGATCATGATTAGGTCGGCTCGTGATGAGGCCTCCTATTCTTCAGTCAAAATTTATGTTTTCTTTATTCATGTTTATCTTTTAAATTTTATAAAATGAGAGATCATTACCCAGCATGGTGACCAAATGGTAACGGCATCATTAATATCACCAGAAAATGAATCAGCTGGCTCGTGATGAGACCCCTTATCTTTTGGTTTTTGAAACCAAAAGCCATTACTAGTTTCCTAATAATGTCATACTAGTGATATTTGTGATTCTGATCAGATCGACTTCTTACTAAGACCTTCCGTCTCTCACTTAGTATTTTATTGACTCGAACAAATTCTAAATTTTTTTCAGATGGTAAACACTTTTGAAGACTGATGGTAGAGATCTGTAAGATTTTTTCAAAAGTATAAGCTTCGAAAAATACATTAATAAGCTATCTCCAATTTATATGAAAAATAAAAAGGTGAGGAATAATTTGAGTAATACTTAAAAAATGGAATAATGATAGGTTTTTTATAGATCTAAGAAACCTTGATCATCCTAAACAAATTTTTAAAAGATTTCAGTCTAGTATCATAATTTTTAGTTAACAAGCAAACTAACTGTTTTTAACCAGAAGATTTATTTATTTACATTTATTTCTTCAGCTGCTAACTAAAGATTACTGACTGATTATATACAAAATTTTGACAGTCTGAAATATTTAGCTAACAGAATTAAAACTAGCTAAAAATAATAGAATGATGTTTGAAAATTACAAAAGTTTTAATGAATTACTCATCATCCTTAATTCTATGTACTATAATTCAGTTTTTGTACAAAAATATAAATTTATTTACAAACAACAAACATAGTTTATGTATAAAAATATAAATTTATTTACAAACAGCAAACAAATTATATACATTTTAAGACAGAAAATATTAACAGAAATATTTTTTTAGAATCAGTCCATTCATTGGGAATGTTTCAAACGGAGATCTTCAAGTGTTTGCAATCGAAAGGTACTTGGACCTATTTTCTCAGAAATAACAAAGGGACCTAACCACAGCCTCTGAAACTTAGTATGATCTCCCTTTTCCTTGTGAACTTTATCCCATTTTAAAACTAGGTCTCCCACCTGGAATTCTCGATTGGAACTAAAGGATTGATCAAACCAAGATTTCACAATCTGTTGATGTTTTGTAAAGTGTTGTTTTGACTTTTCTCTTTCTTCCTCAAGTTTTAGCAGAGTATTAATTCTCTTTTCCATTGCTGGACACTCTTCATCTTGAATAGACTGAGCTAACTGTAATGAAGGTAAGAATAAATTTGGTGGTAAAATCGCTTCAGTTCCATATACTAAGAAGAACGGTGAGTTACCTATTGCAGCCTTAGGAGTTACTCTGTCTGCCCAGAGGGCATTGACCAATTCTATATGCCAATCACGATGGTTAACTGAAATAGTTGTTTTGAGAATTTTCAATAAATTTTTGTTTGTTGATTCATCTAGACCATTTCCATGAGGATGGTAGCTAGCTGAATATCTAATTCTTATTCCCTTCTCTAAATCAAACTGAGTAAACTTAATTGACGAAAAATATGAAGCATTATCAAAGATGAGGGAATCTGGGATACCAAATCTTGTTATGATAAAGAATTCTAAAAATAATATAACCTGATTGGTATTTACAACCTTTAATGGCCCAGCTTCTGCCCAAAGAGTAAAATAATCAGTTGTCATTATTATATATTTGTGTTGCTTAGAGGAGGGAGGATTTATTGGCCCTACTATATCAATACCCCATTGCTGAAAAGGTCTTTCAACTGATAAAGGTTGTAAAGGAAAAGCAGGTTTCTTAACCCTTCCCGCAGCAAGTTGACATTCCTAACAATTTCTAACAAAAGTATAGGAATCTCAAAAGAAGGTACGCCAATAATAGCCAGCCCTAAGAATTTTGTGCACAGTAGTTTCTCCACCAAAATGACCTCCTGCTGGTCCAGAATGTAACTCTTTTAGAATTACTTCTGTTTCATCTTTGTCTAGACATCGAAGGAATACTCCGTCTGAATTTATCCGAAAGAGAACATTATCAATTAATAAATAAGGAGCAGATTTCAATCTAAGTGCTCTTTTCTTCTTTGGTTCTAGATAGTTAGGAGCAGCTCTTGTTTCCAAAAGTATTCTTATGTCTCCATACCAGGAATCTTGTGGTGGAGGATAAAAATAGATTTCTCTGGTAAGTAAAACCTCATCAATAACAGTTTCAGCTTTATCATTAGGTAAATGAGCAGCTTCAGCAGCTAATTTACATAATCCTTGACCTTTGACTGTCATTGAGGGTTTAATTTCTAAGTCATACTCTTGAAGGGCTGTCATCCAAGGTGCCCTTTTCTCACCTAAGTCCTTTTGCACTAACAAGTTTCTGACTGAGGAATAAGGGACGATTATTTTCATTTTAGATTTCAATAAATATGGACGAAAATGTTTAACAGCTTTAAAAACAGCAAAGGCTTGCTTATCAACTTCATGGTAATTATGTTCAGCACCTTTGAAATTTGAACTCATGAAAGAGATTGGAACTTCGTTATTTTGTTGATTTAATTGGGTTAAAACTGCTGCATATGAAATATCAAAAGAAAAAGTATACAGTATGAAATCTTTGTTAAAATATGGGCTTAGAAGGCTAGGAGCTTCTGAGATGGCTTCTAAAATTTTCTGAAATGACTCTTTTTCAATTTGTCCCCAATTAAACATAGCGTCCTTCTTAATCATTTTCTGCAATGGACGAATGATTTCGGAGAAAGTAGGAATGAATATCCTAACAAAATTTATCTTACCGAGAAATGATTGCATTGCTTTCTTGCTGGAAGGATAAGTTATCTTTGAAATGGCTTGGGTTCTTTCAAGATCAATCATGATTCCATGCTTTGAAACCACACAGCCTAATAGGATACCTTCTGAAACAACAAATTTTTTTTTTTAGGATTTAAGGATATTCCAAACTTTCTACATCATTCAAATACCTTTCTAAGGTGATTAAGATGATTAGATCGATATTTAGAATATACAGTAATGTCATCCAAATAGACAATGACTGAATGATTAATTAAGCCTCTAAAATCAATATCCATTTCTCTTTGAAAGGTTGCCCCAGCATTGATTAACCCAAAGGGCATATTGCGGTAAGCATATGTTCCCCATGGATTTCTAAAAGCAGTTTTCAATTGATCATCTGGAGAGACTAATATTTGGTTGTACCCTGAGAAACCATCAAGGAATGATAGTATCTTAGATTCAGACACCTTTTGAAGAATTTGTTCCATGGGAGGAACTGGGTAATTATCCTTTTCAGAAGACTTATTCAGATTTCTAAAATCTACACATAATCTAATATCCCCATTTTTCTTCCTGACCAGAACAATGTTTGCTACCCATTGAGTATGCCTAATGGGAAAATTAATCTTGGTAGCTAATAATTTATTTAGTTCCTTTTTAATTGTTGGTTCTAATGACGGGTGATATTTCCTTAGCTTTTGTTGAAAGGTTTTTGACTCTTGTTTAATTTGAATTATGTGTTGCATGACTTCTGTGTTGAAAGTTTTCAGGTCCTCATATATCCATGCAAAGAAATATTTAAATTCCTGAAATAATTTTATAAATGTTGTTTTTTCTTCAGGATTGCAATCTACTCCTAGATTTATAGTTTGGGGATTCAGATATGTTCCTAAATTTATGGTTTCATACCTCATTTGAGAGCTATTAGTTTTACAATTAGGGACAGACTTAAATTTATCTTGTAGATCAAAGAAATTTTCTAATCTTAGTACTGAATTGGGGACTGGTTTTACCTTTTCAAAAGCTTTTTCAACTAAACAAAAATCATTTATTACCGAAAAGTCCTGCAGATTTTTGTCATGAGTTACTTCGTCTACGGCTGAGTCTTTAAAGGTATTCTCTTTCATCAGAAAATTCAGTACCTGCACATCATTATCAAATACAAACCAGTTAAAAATATTATCAGGTATAGAAGGCCTAAAAATCAACTCAACTGAAAATAAATATGATGAAATATTTTTTGACAGAATTAACTTTGATGCTACATTTGCCAACAAATCTGCTTCTTGATTTTGACTTCTAGGAACAAAAGTTATGTTAAATGCATCAAAATGTGAGATAAGGTTCCATACCTCTCGTTGATAACTCTGTAAATGTTCATATAAGTAGTGAATGGAGTTACAAACCTGTCTAACGATGATCTCTAAGTCACCATATACAATTAACTCTTTGATGTTCAAATCAATTGCTTTTTCCAAACCTTGTATTAAAGCTTCATATTCCATAGTATTGTTTGTACAATTAAATTCCATCCTACAAGCTATACATGTTTTATTTCCCTGAGGGTCAACAAATAAATAACCAGCTCCTGCTCCTTCTTTGGATTTCACACCATCAAAATATAAAGTCCAAATAGAACTATTCACAACTGCTTTGCTTTCTATAATATTTACAATATTCAGATTATCTACATCATTAATGGTTTCCTTAAGTGAAGAGTTAGGAGAAATAGATGTCACGTTCCTAATTTCAGATTGCTATTTTCAGAAAAGGAAGAATTTTCAGCATTAAAATTACCAAATCCCAATTCATACATGTAGTTCCCCATAATGCAATCTGAAAATAAAACAAGTTCACTAGGAGCATGCAGTTCTGTGACAGTATGTTTCATATATCTTTCTCTATTTATATTTATCTGATTTGAATTTCCATTCTTAGGTAACCATAATGTTGACCAATCAGTGGCAAAGAAACCGTTCAATTGTTGAGACCAATCCCTACTTAAAAATAGCCCATATGCATCTGGAATATCTGCAACAACAATATCTATAATTTGATAAACCGAAGGATTACAAGCAATCCTAACCAAGACATCTTTCATTTCCCCTACAAATTTCACATTTGTCCTATCCAATTGAGTTATTTGAGAATTTGATGGAACATATTTCCCATTCAATTTCTTGCATACTGATAAGGGCATCACATTGGAGGATGCTCCAGAATCTACCATGCAATTATGAACATTCCTATTGAAAATTTCAAAGGTAAGTAAGAATGGAGGTGTGGTTGATTTAGAATTCTTACCTATAAGCGAAGCTTTGTCAGCTGTTGCTTTTCCTTTTTCAGTTGCTGTTGAATCATTATTAGAATTGTTTGCAGCAACATTTTGTTCTGCATTAGGAATAATTGAACTCATGGCTAGATTTATAACATGGCTATTAGGCATTGGATAGATTTGAAGGAGGTCGTACATACTGATGTTTGCATGTGTCTTCTTTAAATCTTCAATTATATCATATTGTAAATCTAATTTTGGAGCATTTTGAGTAGGCTGGGTAATTTTGGTTGATTGAGTCTGTTTTCCAGATTGAGCTTGTTTATTAGGTTGTGAATTATGGTTGTCATTATTTGTAGTAGAACTTGACGAATCTCTAGGAGTGTTTGTGAATGCTCTACTATGGGTATTATAGGCACGTTGTCCTATAGGCGGACTTTTACTCTCATATTCTTTCACAAGACTATCCCAGAAATTACCGTTAAATTGTTGAGGTTCTTCTGATTCTTCATCATTTTTTTATTCCTCTTCTTATCGTTTTCAGTTATTTCTTGACTAGAAGGAGTCTCAGATAAAGATAAAACAGCTCAGATTGTATTAAAAATCTCTTCATTTGCTGCTATGTTAGGTGGTGTATTTTTATTGTTTGTATTCGGGTTTTGTCTAAACTAATTTCTGAAATATCCCCTAGAAGGAGAAGCTTCAGAATTGGTTTTCTTTAACCCTACAACCTGATTAGTTAATGTTCAAATAGCATTTTGCAACTGTTCTATGTCAAATGCTTTGTCTTTTTCCGAATTGAGTTTTTCGGTCTTCCTACGGGAAAAAGTGTTAGATTTCCCACTCCTATCTGGTTCATAAGACATAGAATCCTTCTCGACTTTAATGGCTTCCTCAAAAGTTTCTACTAATGTTTTTTTTCCAGCTCTCTTAACGAACATCCCAGAATATTTTGGTAAAGATGACATATAATTTTCAATAATTATATCTTTGGGTGGTTGAGAAGCAATTGGAATTTTGTTCTATAATGTCAGAAACCTTTGATTGAAATCTTTGATTCTTTCTTTAGGCTCCATTTTAATCCTAGATAACTCTAAGGCTAAAAGAGCAGGTGTTTTATCTTCCCCAAATTTATCTAGAAAGGCTTAATAAAATTCACCCTAGTTTGTGATTGATCCATGTACTAACGAAAAATACTAAGTAGAAGCTCTTCCTTCGAAAGTTAGAGGAAACAATCGACAAACTACATCTTCATGCTGAACGTTCAAGGTTTGAACAACCAACATGAATTTGTCAACATGCACTTCTGCAGGTTCTTTGTCATCTGGGTTAAACTTAGGGAGGAGTTTATCTGAGTGTTTAGGCAAAGGATGTTGTACACCAGGGATAGCTACAACAGCTGTTCTTAGCCAAGGGAGTTGTGTATTAGTTGGAGGATTACCTCCTCCTCCCACAGGTATGTTTCCTGCCATTGGACTTCTTTCAGAATTTGAGGAACTTCCTGAATTGGATGGTCTTGGACTATTAGGTGGTGTTTCAGGAGGAGAAGGTGGCTGATCAAAACCGCCTTCTGAAATTAGTCTTCTAGCAGTGTTTGTTTGAGTATTTTGCCTTTGATGACTTTCAATCTGATGACAGGGAGTACTATCAGTTACTTCCAAAATCTGAGTGACTATGGTCAATTGAGGATTATGTCGCTATTGTCTAGGTAGACCATAATCTATTGGAGATACACCAAGTTGATTAGCGTATGCCCTTGTAAGAATATGTCGTGATTCTTCTAAAGTTTGAGTGCTTTGCTCAGGAGTAAATGGAGAGGTGATAGGATCACGTTCGAGGATACTCCTAACAGTTTCTATAAACGGTGATCTACTGACTTCTAGAGGATGTTGACTGGTTGAAATTTTTTCATTAGATTCACCTACCATCACTCATTAACAGGCCCTCCTTCTAGTTCCATTTGTTGGCGTGAATTTTTTACCTAGGCCAACAAGGATATTATTCCCACACAATCAGCTTAAACAGCGTCTGGTGTGTTTGGAGTAGCAAAAATCTTGGAGGTTATCATTCCTGCTACCAGCTGAATTTTTCTCTTGAGGAGAAACTAAAATTCATCAAAAATCTATCCTAATGTTATTTCTGTCTAACTAAACTCTAAAGTTAGTTTAAACTGCCTATGTTATCCTATACTTGCTTTCTTAAGGAAATTCTTCGATTGTTTGAAATTTTATATTTAATTTTCTGAATATAAAAGACTGTTTAAAATTATTCTAAAATTGCACAAATTCTATTTAACAGTTGTTAACTAAAATATACTAAAATAAAACTAATCTGAAATATCTTAACTATCCTATCTATCCTATCTCAGCTGAGAGCATTTTTAAATATTATATTAATTATTAATTAATATAAGATGAACAGAAAGATAAAGTGTACAATCTAAATAGAAATATTTAAGCCATACACACTAAATCATTCTGCTGTAAAATAACTTAACAGAGAAACTGAAAATAAACAATTATTTCAATTTTCTGAAGTGCCTAATTAATTAATAACTAATAACCAACATAGCTATTTGAATAAAAGATAATGTCTAGTATGAAATCACTGCAAAAATACAAACGATATCTAATAGACATAAATGTATATCCTTATATCTTCAATTTACAGTAAACGCTGATAAATTCAGTCACAACGACATATTAATTCAAATATAATATTGGGCTGACAAAGTGAAAATTATAAATAAACACAAGCATAACAAAGTATACTATATTAATATTAAAATAGAAGAACATATACTGAAATATAGAGTATATCCAAAACAATACCAGTCATGACATCAACTTGGAGATTTCCAGTTACATCCCATATCCAAAGATCCAACTTCAGTAAGGAAATAAAACCAGCAACAAAATATATCTCAAGTATGTCTCTCTTCAGTCAATCCCCCTCTTCTCATAAAAATTACAAGCTTATATAATACTCCCAATCTTTCGATTCAGTTTTTCTATAAATGTTATATGCAAGATTATAGGATTCCTATCGCTATCAAAGAGTGTCAAATCTCTTTTTCATCAAACACCTGTCACTAGAAGATAACAAAAAACCACCAACCTGAAACATTTGCTGATTTGAAGGGACTGGCCAATTTGTGGCTGGTTCGAAATTTCAGTCTTTAATGAACAACCATGTCGTCCAACTGATATCGAGGATATGAGACACGTCCTGAAACTATGCAGGATAGCGATGACATGCTCACCTGTTTGAAACAAACAAAAGCATATTATTAAAAACTATTTATAATAGGAGAAATAAAAGAAACTGTAATTTAATGTGTGCCTGTAAAATCTGTGATTTTACAGGCATGCAGAGAAGGCTATCATTACCTGTTGACAAAGAGACAAATCATGTAAATGGAAATAATCATTAAGCCCTCTTCTACAAATCAACCACTTCGCCGATTGGGGTCGGAAAAATATGACCTAAAATATGGGCGGGAAAGCTCCCAATCGGAAGTCGAAAAGACATAGACATCGGCAGATGAGTGCTTTGCACAGCCGCAATGACGGAGGATAAAATACTATGGTCATGCGACTAAAAGACGAGCCCACATTGGTGAGCAGGGCACTTTTCATTTTCGGTGATTAGTTGTTTTGGGAGCCGCAACGATGGAACTTTAAGGGCTTTGGGAGCTGTAACGGTGGAACGTAAAGGACATTGGGAGCCGCAACGGAAGAACATTAAGGGACATCATGCCCCACCAAGTAAGGTCTGAATCGGAAGAGAAAACAACTAAAGTATCAGAAAGGTTGTTCTTTTTGCAGCCGCAATGATGGAAGATAAAACCCAAATATCGATGAAACAACAAAGCAGAGTTTGAAAGTTCAATACAATAATCGGGGGCTTAGTAGTTTGTCGTCTGCAACTGCGGAGAAGGTAGTCAGAAAATGTTCCAATGTGAAAACCAAAAGTTAGCTGATGGAGATAAATGCTTCGGAAAAATTTAGTTTTTTCACTCACCGATGAGTTTATGATCTGCAGAACTCGTAGTGGGATCACTATCTGTCGTTGCGGATGTTTAGTAGACTGTCCTTCCAATGAACAGGGCATCCGACCACTGATGAACGGTGGAAGAAATTAGCCGTTCTAGCCGCTGAAACGTCAGAAATTTTGATAAAACTATACATATGAAAATTTCAAATGATACCCATTTATATGCTTTTTACTAACTATATATATACAATTTTACAAAGTCATGGTAAGATATTACATATGAAATGTGAACTTTATATTTAATAAGAGTTTTAAT
>LPNX010610801.1:64033-92107 GCA_001517045.1 Pseudotsuga menziesii | reverse complement strand
TAGCTATTTTGATCAGTAACCTTCTTGTATTAAAGCCCCTACATTGACTGCAAGGACAATAACATTTTCCATCACCCCTTCTTTCCACTCCCTCCCACAACTTAGCAAGCAATTGTCGATTTTGTTCTGCCGGATCTTGATGACCTGTAACATCATTGTTACGTGGAATTTTATTACTCAAACCCTAATAACAAAGTACGAGCAAACCCAAGTATATGATGAGTCTTCTTTTCCACAAGGGTTAGAACCAAATCCAAAGAGCAAGCTGACCAAAATCCAAGACCAAGTGGGAAGATGCCCACAAAAGAGCAAGGCCAAAATACAAGACCAAGTGGGAAGATCCCCACAAAAGAACAACGCCAAAATCCAAGACCAAGTGGGAATATCCCCACAAAAGAGCAACACCAAAATCCAAGACCAAGTGGGAAGATCCCCACAAAAGAGCAACGCCAAAAAAAAACCCTTAGGAATTTCGCACTTCTTGTCCAAGAGATAAGTGCGAGACTCAGTGTGTGAGATAATGAACCTAGCCGTACATCTATTTATATGAAAAATGAAGCTAGGATTTCCATTTTAATGTGTGTGGGATAATGTCTTAAGCGTCTCTTTCCATTTTAAATAATTAACCAATTACGACAAATTATTAAATGATTGAGCAATTTAAGCGCCGTTGCTTAAGCGATGCTTAAGACATTATTAAATGAATGAGCAATTTAACTACCTTCGCTTAAGCGACGCTTGCAATCCTAGGTGTCGCTTAAGCGACGCTTATCCCCACCATTTCAAAAAAAAAAATTATCTTTCTGATTTTTGGCACGGTTAAAAGAAAAAATCCACGCACCGTCGGAAAAAACTGTCGGATTTTGGATCGAAATGTAGTAGTGCCTACAGGTGCATATATCGCTCAGGTACCAGATCCAGGTTGATCCAGTCGATCCAAAGTAGTACCACTACCAACAGTAGCATAGACAATAGATCAGTACCAGGGTAAGTAGCCGTCATAGAAGCATCACCTATATAAGCATCTGTTTAATCACCCCCATGTTAGAGAACGAGATAGATATGAATATTCTTATGAGAAAGATAGAGACCCAGTAAAATATCCATAGGCAAGGGTCAAAGATGAAAAAGAAAGGAATCCCTAATGTCAACTTCCTAAATATGTGGAACCAACATATAATGTGTGATGGACTATAAATGAAGAACAATTTCAAAACATTTCATTATAATCTATCATCACTTGACTACTCCAAAACAATTTGTGACTGAGATCTTCATCATCATCGCGGTTGTGGTTGATTGGGGAAAAACTTCAGTGGCTGGTTATATTTCTCTTCTTCACCAACATGGTAGCTCTTAGCTTGCTTGGGTCTCTTCCTTCAAGGCATACACTAGTCACAGTGGACGGTATTCTTAGTGGTAAGGAGCAGTAGCAGGAACAAAGGAGCAGTAGTAGCTCACGATGGTGGGTCCCGACCTCACTGTGAGGAGACTGAGGTAGCAGTAGCAGGATTCTTAGGTAGAAGCAGCCCACAAAGGCAGTAGCAGGCTGCCAGTAGCCTTCACTGAGGTGGCAATAGGTATAGAAATTTATGGTCACAGCAGCAGGGAAAGTACAATCTACAGTCCACATGGCAACAACAACAACAACAGTAAAAGCCTGCTAGGGTTCACTCAGTTTGGAAATATTTTTTTATACATTCATCTTAGAATTTTGTGAACTAATTCTCTGCTCATGTACAAACTCGGTCATATCATTTAGAGGATGAATTATTAATGCTTTGGGGTTTTTGTCCTTTATAGTTTTCCCCATGAAAAATCGTGTGTTCAATTGTGTGATGTTCTTTTTACTACTACATTTGTTTGCTATCTCTATTACAGTCTGCAATTTTTAAAATTACCATACAGATGTCAAAATTCAACACTCTTAACCATGAGGATGTCTTATAGATCCAAATCAATCTTCATGAGGCACATTGATGGTTTCTATTTTCTCGAGTGGGTGCACAGATATGAGACATATGCCATTGGTCAAGACTCAAAGGCATTTCCTCTTCATGAAAAGGTTCAATGTTTTGGAAGGTTGAAGACTGTTCATGCGAGATAAAAGATGGCCATTTCAATGGAAATATTTTAATTAATGTTATTATGGAGCAAGAAGGCCCCTCCAATGTGGTGCAGGTTGGCATGCATAATGCACTAGTTTGAAAAGCCATGAACTTGAATGTTGACAGTAGGTACTATCACATATTGTGAACTCCATGCATTGTCTATAATTTTTACACCCAATTTTGGAAGAGTTATACCATGGATTAAAAAGCTCATGGGGAAGGCTAGGGAAATTATAAAATTCATCAGCAACCATCAACCATTCTCCAAGTTGAAGTTGTTGAAACAAGATATGCCTTAAAATTCATCATGTCACATGGCCTTGTAGATGGAGAATGTGCATTAGTTTTTATGGGGATGAGAGTGGTATTTGCTCAGTCTCAGTAGCAGGAGAAAAGGAGCAGTAGCAGCTCATGGTGGTGGGTCTCAACCTCACTATGAGGATACTGAGTTAGCAGCAGCATGCTTCTAAGGTAGAAGCAACCCACAAAGGTAGCAGCAGGCTGCGAGCAGTCTTCATTGAGGTGGCAGCAGGTATAGAAAGTTATGGCCACAGTAGTAGGGAAAGTACAGTCTACAGTCCACGTGGCAACAACAGTAGCAGCAGTAAAAGCTTGCTAGGGTTCACTCAGTTTGGAAATATTTTTTTATACATTCATCTCATAGTACTGTGAACTAATTCTCTGCTCATGTACAAACTCGGTCATCTCATTTAGAGGATGAATTATTAATGCTTCGGGGTTTTTTTGCTTTAAAGGTTTCCCCATGAAAAATCATGTGTTCAATTGTGTGATGTTCTTTTTACTACTGCATTTGTTTTACTTCTGTTAAAATCTCAACTGCTATCTCTATTACAGTCTGCAATTTTTAAAATTACCATACACATGTCAAAATTCAACACTCCTAACCATGAGGATGTCTTATAGATCCAAATCAATCTTCATGAGGCACATTGATGGTTTCTATTTTCTCGAGTGGGTGCATAGATATGAGACATATGCCATTGGTCAAGACTCAAAGGCATTTCCTCTTCATGAAAAGGTTCGATGTTTTCGAAGGTTGAAGACTGTTCATGTGAGATAAAAGATGGCCATTTCAATGGAAATATTTTAATTAATGCTATTATGGAGCAAGAAGGCCCCTCCAATGTGGTGCAGGTTGGCATGCATAATGCACTAGTTTGCAAAGCCGTGAAATTGAATGTTGACATTAGGTACTATCACATATTTTGAACTCCATGCATTGTCTATAATTTTTACACCCAATTTTGGAAGAGTTATACCATGGATTAAAAATCTCATGGAGAAGTCTAGGGAAATTATAAAATTCATCACCAACCATCAACCATTCTCCAAGTTGAAGTTGTTGAAACAAGATATGCCTTAAAATTCATCATGTCGCATGGCCTTGTAGATGGAGAATGTGCATTAGTTTTTATGGGGTTGAGAGTGGTATTTGCACTATCCCCATCCCCAGCACAATATTTGAGATTCTTTGAAATGTGGGGTATCTATGCTCACAACACAACATTTGAGTTTCTTTAAAATGCAGACACAGACAAGGATTTATTTGGAAAGGTTTATGAGGGCACGGATACCATAGTTGAGAAAACCATGGAAATCATTTCACATGAAACTCCCATGCTTTATTTATTGGTGCATATTTTGAAGAGCTTGTTACGATAATCGTTGATAAGTGGAACCAATTCAACAGTCCATTGTACACGTCAGCTCATGATTTGAATTCTAGATTTTATGATGAAGACCTCATTGCTCAAAGCAATAGCAAGAAGGAAGCCCCAGTTTAGTTAAGATAACCCTCATTAGAATATTTATAGCTTCTCTACAAACTAAGGTGAAGGAAGATTTGTGAATTTTTCTGCTAAGGTGGATTAACTTCGAAATATCAAACTTGGATAAGAGGAGGGCCATGAACCCTATTAGATGGTGGATTTGACATGGAGCAAAGGTTGTACATTTTCATGAATGTGCTATGCATCTTATTTCACACATGGAAAGCTCTTCATCAATAGAAGGAATTGTAACACATACATTTTTATTCACTCTGTAAAGTGCAACAGGTTGGAAACATAAAAGGCAGAGGATTTTGTCTTTGTGCATCCAAATCTTTGCTTTGTGTCATGCAAGAGTGATGAATATACAAGTGGACCTGATAAAGTCTGGGATGCGGATTTTGAAACTCCTAACAAGGGGCTGGCTGAGAGCGGCTCTAATTATTGAGAACACTTCTTCCCTTCCATGATCTACCATAAAACACAGGTCATATTCAACTTCTCTTAATGCAAATGATGACAAGGCCAATGAATTTGAGAGCTAAATGTAGCTCATATTGTATATTGGCACATATATCCTAATATATAAGGTTGACTATCAAATTTGCATAATATATTCATCTACGACAATTAATGTAACATAATAATTCTATTAAATTGTTGGTTGTTTGTATAATTCTAATTATCTCAGTTATTTGATATTTCATTCTAATTTAATTTCCATGATAATTTGATAATTAAAAAGGGAAAAACATATTATTGAATTATTTATAGTTTTTGTGTTTTTTAATGCCCTGTTCCCCATTTCCTAAAATTTTGGGCGCTGAAATTTCCATGGGATACCCATTTCAAAAGATTTTACCCACTTCCCAGTTGCATGCAACTCAGCCTTTCAAACTGATAAGGACTTACTCATGATTACAAAAGAAATACCTAGAGATGGATCCAAGGATGATCTTCAACAATTCCTTCAGAGCCAATTTAGCATCTAGAACACTAGTACCACTACAACATATCATCAAAATCGACCCACCAAAAGTTAAACCTTGTGTAGTACTGAGGTGGCTAATCTCAATTCTTGTTACTAGCACGTGTTCCTTAGGCATATTCTTGTTTCTTACATACAAGAATGCAACTCCTATATTTAGATCATAATCCTCAATTCCCCCAACCACGAGATGTAGAAGACGAAGCCTCCTCACTCAAGCATGAATAAAACCTTCAAACTGAAGCACCTTGGATTAGATAAGAGAATCTGCTACTACCCTTACCCCTGTTTTTTCCTGTGGTCTCTCCTCGGTAAACTACTTAAGGGTAAACAGGCAAAGGATCTTTCTTTGGAACAGGAAATGGCTCTAGAACTAACGGTTTGGGATCTGAGATGACCTTTTTTTATTATTAGGAATGGGACCGGATCTTTATAGGATTAAGAAGAAAATATTGACACATATTGGGCAATCGACCCTGCTTGATGCTGGGAAATGTGCTAGGAAAATTGCAACAGTGGATGCGACACTGGGTACATTTTAACGGCCTTTCAACCGTTGAATTTAAAAGCCCTAGCAAGCTATAATAAGTATAATGTAAAGAAATCTAATAGAAGTGAATGTACTCCCATCGCATAAAATAGAAAGAAATATGACTGGTAAAGAAAGCTGATAGAAGCTAATGCACTCCCACTGTAGAAATTAGAGAAAGAAATATGGGCAGTGGAAATGTATGAGAATCTGTAAACATTCACACAAACCCTTGGATGACAATCGGGTATTAAAATAGTGCACAAGCATGAGGGCAAACAAATGGGGATGAAAAATAGACTAGCATACCTTAGCTGGCAATGCCATAAATCCCTTGACCTTGGCAAGCACAAGATATTCAAGCCTCCATTGTCTGCAGGCAACAGGAGCCTCCATTGTCTACAGGAAGTTGTTTTGCCTTGTCATCTTCTACATTTTCACGAAGATTCTCTCTTCTAAAAGCCAATGAGAATTACTTTATCACTTAATGGTTTTGTTAGCTTTATTGTTTTTGGTAATTTAGGTTGATTATTTTGATTAAAAGGTATTTGCAAAGTGTAAAACAAACTTATACAAAATACTGATGGATGTAATTTTTTTTGTGTGTTTTAATGCAATAAGGCAGTCGACAATCAGGTACATTCATGCTTTAATATCCAAGTTTCCATACACTGATATTGGTTTAAATTAGCAATTTCCCAAGGTGCAAAGATAGGCCGAAAGGAAAAAAACAAAAAGGAAAGTAAATGTGATGGAGTGAAAAAACAAAAGGAAAAATTAAAAATGAAATGAGATTGAAAATTTATTAACAATGTATACACATAAAAAATAGTATAAAGTAATGTTAACTATAACAGAATAACTTGGTATATATTGTACAAGTTAATCTTAAAGTACTTTAAAATATCAATGTCAAGGTATATCACAAGCTAGATTCATGGAAATCATTAGGAAGCAATTAATTTAAAGGATATAAAAAGTTGTGTACATGTATGTAATCAATATTAATCTTGAAATTAACATAATGAGGAACTGAATTTGAACCAAATAGATATTCGTATTAGTTTTTTTGGATTAGGATACAAGTTGTGTTAGGAATATAGAGGCACAAATGGAGAATATCATCCAAAGGCATTGACCTAGTAAAATAATACAACATTGAAGTCTAGAACAAATTTTTAAGATAAGTGGAGAATGAAAACATTAGTTACAATAAATTTTATGTACAAAACTTAAAATATTAAAAATACATGATATCCATTAACTTCGGAAAATACTATAAAATCCATGCATGATTTCTTAATAAAAGTAGAAGAAAATGTGATGAGACACTATAGTGAAAATAACTATAATCTAGAATGATGAACATCTCAATTTGTAATTGCATTTTTTTTCATTAATGAAAATTTTGACACTCCCGTAGGTGTCATGTACATATAGTCATGGGTTTTGAACTTGGGTGGGGACAATGATATCCTACTTCACCAACTACCAATCCTATAAGAGGAACCCCTGTAATTGCATTTTATATGTACAAGCATCTTTCTAAATAGACTCAAATCCTTCTTAACAACAAAATATAGATATTGCAAGGTTGAAATGTTTTCTTAAAGTTAAAGCCATACATTTATTCTCTTCATAATGGAATTTTATTTATGGAAAGTAAAAGACAATGTTAAAGTGACATGAACAAGCCACAAAGCAACACATCATTTTATAATGAGCATTTTCTAAAGAGCACTCAATGAAAGAAATGAGCTCAATATAACATGATCCTCCCAATAGTTGATATATCTTGCATGCATTATCGCTTATGACCATGAAGGGTCAAACACCCATAATAAGAAAGGGATTGCATAAGCCATGTGTCTCCAATTCCATATATAGTAATAACTAAGTCAAACCAAACTATTGGATTATGTTTTGCAATGAACAAAGAGTGAATATGAGAGAGCATACTAATGTGGTTTATGTTGCATGGTGTAAGGGTGGTTCAATAAAAGTTTCTCTTACATATTATGTTAACTCATTTGCAATCTCTCAGTTTGACTTAAAATTTTTGTTTCAAAGAAAGGGTGTTCTATAAAAATTCTAAACTTTCATGGTGGTTTCCAAGAAGTTGTTTGCGTTTAAATATGTTTCCCTTCGGCATAGTAGATTGTGTCGATAGATGGACAATAAATACAACGACGAAGGGCCTAGAAAATCACATCCAAGTCTAGATTAGGATAGGTGTTGAAATGATCAAATTATCTATATTGAGCTTAAGACCTTTGAAGATTTGGACTGAACCTCCCACTAGGGGAGGTTACACCTTCTAGCTGTAACCCAATGATTTGAAGTTTGGTAGTGTAAGACATACATGGGCAAGTCTTTCAATGGAAGAAGGTATAGGTCTTTATGCAATTTGCAATGTATGGACGGAGGCATAAAGACCTTACCTACCACTTTTGTGATCATGGTACATGGCGCTAGGATAGAGACTCAGACAATGAGGAGACTCAAAGAGTCCACCAAATAAGGAACATAAACTGTGAGTCACACTTAAAACCAACATACATATTTTGTATTTTCATGAATTTGATAAAATGTACCTCCAATGTAATAACACTTAAATGAAAAGCATAAATGTAAAATAAATACCCTATTCTAAATATAAAAAATATAAATTTAAAATAAATTATTTTAATTATATAATCAATAAGTTAATTTTTTAAAAAGTATTCTTATAACTAAAATTAAAATTGATTATAGGTAACTAATTAATATGTTTTTTTTAAAATGTTTTTAATTAAAATGCTTGCTCTATATCAATGCATTATATATATATATATTATTTTTAATTTGAGATTTTTTTAAGTGGACCAAAATTTGTTATAGATAGTGCAAATTGATTCCTCTCATTATTCAAAAAAATCAAATCATTTAAAATAACAAGTAGTTGACCAACTTCTAACACAATTTCACCCATTTTCCTACATCTAAAAAAAGTTTAACCAATTAAAAAGACCTTAAAAGTAATTTAAAGAATAACTCTTTCTTAACTCTATAGCAATTAAACTACTCTTTTAATTCCTTCCATCTTAAAAACTCTTAACCAATAATTAGATAAAAACAAATACCAACTCTTTTTAGTAAGATATGGATTTATATGTTTGACCTCGTTTTCTGAAATTTCTATTCTCAAACGTGCTTTCAATAAAATATGTAACCACAAATATTTCAACGCGGGCTGAAATAATTAGATTTGTAGTTACAAGCATCACACCCATCCACCAAAACAACTAAACCGCATTACACGATTCCTCATTTAATTGAAAATATAGATGGAAAACCCAACTAGCACAGAGTACCAGAAAGAAATTGAATCATGCAAAACTGTGAAGTTTTTTGGAATGGAAAGCATGTGGCATACTTGAGATTCGACCAAATTCTTGTTCCATGGGCAGGGCAAAGCCCAACTCTTCAAATGGAATAAACGACGGGTAGAAAAATCAGAGTCTATTGGGGTTTGGAGCCCTAAATATACAGTAGGCGCCAGTCTTCTATCCTACGTAAGAAGAGTTTGGGGACCCTCTTGTTGAGCCTTGCAAATATAGAGCCCTACAATATTTCCAGGATCGTCCCTCTAAAAAGCCAAAAACCGATGTTTTCTCGGCTGACGTTCTTTGTGTTCCTAAGTGCGATAGACTATTTTTCCTATTGGGCTAATTTGCTTACTTTTTGTTAGTATGAAAATTAGCTAAATACACAATAAAAAATGATAGTAAATACACAGTGAAAAATAGAGAAACAAAAGTGTAGATCATGTTGGCCAATGCAGAGTCCATTCCAGCTATGCGAGAAATAGTCCACACATTCTGCACTGGAGTCATTGATTCCCTTGTAGATTTCAATTAATGTTAAGCCGCAAGTATACAACTTGAAGGAAGCCTAAACCTCCACAAGGGAGGCGAGCATGAGAGGGAACAAAGGAAAGGAAATGACTGCTAGTAGTTTCATTAGGGCAATAACTGGGGGATGAAAAGGATTTAATTTCATACAAGGGGAGGGCAAGCATTGAACAGGGTGATGCATAGTATATGCTAGTTGGATGGAGGGGTGATGAACCATATCTATAAGGTAAGGTAAAGTAAAGTGGTCTTAGTTTCCGAGACATGTTCTTTGTATGTTAATATTGAACAACGAGCAATGTAAATGTCCAAGGTACAATCAAGTACTGCGCTAGTTTTAGTTTTTTATTCATGTGATTTTTAAGTTACCACCGAACAATGAGCGGAAAAACCTGAGCCATGAATGGGTAACCCGAGGGTAATATGAAAAACCATTGGATAATATAGTGCTGAGAAAGACACTTGGCGAAATTGTATTTGTTGAAAGGACAACCAATTTGGCCATGGTGGCCAAAAACAAACCTCAGAGAAAAATGTCTTCGATGTAAGCATGTATACATGATCTATGAATTTAAGTTGTATGTGGTCAGTGTTAATATTTTTTAGGTATAACCCTCATGGAAACATCAAACATAAACCTTATTATTATTTATGTCTGGCATGCCCTGAATAAGAATTATACCCTCCCAATCCTCCTCATCCACAATTTCCATAACACCATTAATTCCCAATGTAACCCTTATTATTATTCCTATCTGGCATACCCTGAACAAGAATTATACCCTCCCAGTCCTCCTCATCCACAATTTCTATAACACCATTAATTCCCAGATGCCACAATAGTGGCAATGCCTCTAACAATTGGTTACCAGTTAAATTATCGATTAATATTTTACAGTGGCAATATTTTTTTGTGGTTCCTTGGAAAATGGATGAATGGGCTCACGATGGAATCAGCTGGTCACAATCCATAGAATAAAGAATGGAACACCGATTGCAAGTGAAGATTGCGACGAAGTTTAACAATTTTGATGGTGCTCAATCTCGACCCAACCCATTTAACATCTCTACCCTCCCATTGATATATAATTTATTCGTTGGCGTGTTTATGTATAACCAATAGGGATTTTAATCCCCTCCCTCTCGACCACATAGGATTTCATCTCTTCTTCTTAAAGTTGTATTTTCTTTTATTTTTAAAACTAATGAGAAAAAAAGAAAAAGGTAAAAATTTAACAAAATAGATTTAGGAAAATTAGCAAATAAATCGATTGCTATATGGATGTTTTCACCATAACATCATGTCTGATGTGTTTTCATGGGCACTAGTCTATAATGTCATCTCTATGTGGGAAATATTTGGCTTACAAGCAAGAAAAGGTCATTTCAAGCTTTGTGTGACCAAGAATAATTATCATTGATTGGGCCATATTATCAAGTCAAAAAATAATGTCTAAGGGTAAGGGGCTCATGGGTCATGTGTGATTCCCTAGACCACCTCAAAGGCCTTATATACTACATAGATAATATTTAGCCAATGAGTAAGATATGTCGGTCATTTTGAGGTTTGACACACTAAGTATGGATTTCAGTCCCTTGGCCATGATTTGATGTGAAAAGAGTTATTGGGACAAAACATTTTTCCTTAGGGCTCATGAACTATATGTGGGGCCTTAGGCCACCACAAATCCCTATAAAGGGAATATTGGCATGTGAGAAAGATATAGTACCTCTTTTATGAATTTTTGTTAACCATGTATATTTTTTGTAACTTAAGCAATGGCAAGGTCAAAAGACATAGCTTAGGCCATAACATTTGCATTTGGCCTATAAGCAAAATATGGTCGTAGAATATTCTACACAGGGCGTAACAGAGAAATAGGAAAATACAACAATGATGGAGAATCCTTTGCATTTGTTCTTAGAAATCACGCTAGCTGACATAAAATTATAAAGAAGACACATGAGCTGATTCAATACCCAATTCTTTCCATCTTCGGTATTTTGATTCAATCCCAAATTCTCTCCATCTTCAATGATCCTAATGAAGGAGAATGAATTTATTTCTTTAACAAAATTTGGAAGCTGGAAGCTGGGAGGTCATCCAGAGGCTCCATGAGAAAGAATTATCATGACTAGTACTTGAGTAATAGGCATTTCGATAACCTCTTCTTATAAAGCCAAAGCTCCGTAATGTTGTGCACCCGATCCGTTAGTCCCTATAACAGAGCAAGCTCAACCGGTTTGTTCTTAAAACCCAATGATCATATGGATTTGGACCCTTGTCCCCGTAATTTATGTACCCTTGTAGAGTTTGAGGTATTGCTACTTAGATTAGGTCTCCTAGATGGGTCTTATCCTGGCTAGTCCTAATTAGTCCATCTGTGTGAATCTCTCTCATAAAACATAGCTATAAATGTCAATCTGTAGTAATACAAAATCCAATCATGAGATAGTGATATAAATTTTGGTGACCTAGCATCAGTAGAACTACCATCATAGGTATATCTTATATAGTATACGAGAGAGAAGCATCTAAGATAGAGACAGTAGAGGCATCGACAATGGTAGAGCTCCTAGTTTACTTTGATCCATCCCCCAAAACCAGGCTTTGAATGTCCTGGCCCGAGAATCAAGACACCCACGTTGCCAACTGGGCACCCTCAAAAGTCCTCATGGGCGGAATAATGTTAAATTTTCTCATGACTGAATTAAATCCTCTCATGGCCGAATTAAATCCTCTCATGGCCAAATTGGGGACGGATCAGATGGACCAAATTGATACTCATAACCCTGAATCCATAGATTGATTTAGCAGGAGCCCCATTGGGAAATGGGTAGTTGTACATAGATATATATTTGAAAAATCCTTCATGTTTTGCTTCGCCTCCCTATGAAACTTCATAGGTTTTAATCTATATTTTAATTTGTATAATGTATAACTAAACAATATGTGTATATATTTAATTATATTAAATCTTTTAACATATGAACTATAGTAACATATTTATATTAATTATATGTTATTATTATATTTAAATATTTTACCATTATTAAGGTGAAGGAAGTTTATATATCATAAGGGTGTTTATAAAATATTTACCTATTTTATAAATTCGGTTAAGTATTATATTTACATTTATTACAAGTATAATATGGATGGACTATGAATGTATGGATTTAATATAATTCCCTAAAATGAAGCATGTTTTGTTGGGAGAAAGAAAATTGGAACAATTTCAATATTATGTTTCCCATGTGGTTTGAATTTTGTACTTTGGTGGGGTGTTTTAGAATAATCCCACTTGTTATGCATGCTTTAAATGGTAAACATATCCCATATGCTTTAAATGATGATTATGATGAACTAGATGACAATGACAGTGATGATGTTTTTAATGAAGATGATGATGGAAATGATGATGATGATCATCATCATCGTCATGTTTGTCATTGTCATCATGATTATCACAATAGTCATCATCATCGGCATAATCATCAACCATGTCATCATCATCACCATTTTCCTTGACATCATCATCATGATTATTGACATTTTCATCAGTTATTCATCATTACCTTTGGCATAAGAAATATCATCTACCCAAACTATGTGATTAGTGGAAAAGGGTCATGGAGGACACGATTTATGCATGACAAATAACAACTTATTTTTTAAGATGATCAACATCATCATTCTGATTGTACTCATCATCATTGTCATTGTCATCATCACCATTCATTGCATTGCCATCATAATCATCAGCAATGTCGTCATTGCCATTGTCCTCCTCCTCCTCCTCATCATAATCGTCATCATCATCATCATTATCATTGTTCTCCTCATTATCAACAACATTATCATCATCATCATAACCGTCCTCAATATCATAATCATTATCCTCATTTTCATCTTCAACATCTGGGTGTAAAAATAGATGCAAAAGTGGATAAAAACATGGATGCAAAAAATGATGCAAACATGGATGCAACAAAAGTAGGCGCAAAAGTGGGCACATAATGGGGTGCACCAAAAATGGATGCAAAAGGTGATGCAAAAGTGGATGCAAACATGGATGCAACAAAAGTAGGCGCAAAAGTGGGCACATAATGGGGTGCACCAAAAATGGATGCAAAAGGTGATGCAAAAGTGGATGCAAAAATGATGCGATCATGGAAGAAAAACATGATGAAAAAAGTGGCGCAAAAGTGGATACAACTATGGATGTAAAATTGTATACAAAATTGGATGCGAAAGTGGATGCAACAAAAGTAGATGCAAAACTAGATGCAAAAGTAGTCGTAACACCCAATGCAAAACCCGATGCAAAAGTGGATGCAAAAGTGGATGCAAAAAGGGATGCAATAACTGATGTAAAATTGGATGCAAAAAAAGATGCAAACATGGATGCAAAAGTTGAAGCAAAATTGGGTGTAAAAGTAAGCGCAAAAATGGGTATGAATTGGGACGCGAAAAAAGTGGATGCAATAGTAGATGCAAAAAAAGACGTAAACATGGATGCAAAATGGGATGCAAAAAGGGATGAAAACTTGGGTGCAAAAGTGGATGAAAACAAGGATGCAAAAGTGGATGCAAAAATGGTTGAAACAAAATGAGATGCAAAACTAGACTCAAAACAGGATGTAAACTGTGATGCAAAACTTGGTGCACGAAGGGATGCAAAAAAAGAAGTAGAAGTGGATGAAAAAGTGGATGTAAAAAAGGATGCAAAAGTGGATGAAGACAAGGGCATAAAAGTTGAGGCAAACATGGGCGCAAAAGGACGTGCAACAAGAGTAGATGTACAAACTAGGCGCAAAATTAGGTGCAAAACTAGGATAAAAACCTATCGCAAAACCTGATGCAAAACCTGCCGCATAACTAGGTGCAAAACCTGGTGCAAATTACGCCGCAATTTGCGCTAGATTTAGAAAAAGGATGCAAAAAATGGCTAAAATAGCACCAACCCATGAAATTGCAGCATTTTGTCCAAAAAATGAAGAAAAATACACTGAAAGATGGTCTAGACACAAAAAAAGATGCAAAAAGAGATGCTAAATCCAGTTTTTGTTGTAGTGAAAGTGTATGAGCGTACATACACTTGTAAGAATCCACATGTGTAAAATCTTAGAGGGTAAAGTGTCATCATTTTTGGTATAAGAGAAAAATAATCTTTGTTTCTGAAATTGAGGAATTGTTAGTTAATGAGGTGGGAGTTTTTCTTGTACAAAAGGTACAATCATATTTTCTCTTAAATTTCTAACAGATTCAGAGCAAGATCTTACTGACATAAAAGTTGTATCTAATAGTAAACTATTGTGCCAGGAGATGGATGTCAGGGTCAGACGAGGTCGGGGTACGAAAGGAAGACCTATTGCCAATGCAATGTTAATAGAGGAGGTACGAAATCTGAGACCAAGGTTGGAAGCCTTGGATACCTCTTGACATTGAGAGCAGATTGGAGATACAAGTGAAGAAGAGATACCATATGAGGAGGAGGAGAAAACTATTGAAACTCCTAAGGTAAAAATACTGAAATCAATATCTGGTGGAGTTTCAAGTTCAAAGGCTGATGTACCATTCTAGAATGGTAGCTTAGATCCAGAGGAACTAATTGATTGGATCGATGGTATGAATAAAAATTTCGATTATGATGAGGTAAAAGAGGAAAAGCAAGTGATATTTACTATCACAAAGTTGAGATGGCATGCATCCTTGTGGTGGGATGGTGTGCAAGAGGAGAGGACCTTGAAGAACAAATAGAGGATCAATATCTGGACAAGAATGACAGCTAAGTTGAGAGGTAAATTTATTCCTCAAGATTATAAGTTGATTTTGTTTAGGAAAATGCAAAACCTTAAGTAGAAATCAATGACAGTTAGGGAGTATACCGAGGAATTCTATAAGGTAAATATCAGATCTAGACATATAGAGGATACACCTGAGAGGGTAGCTAGGTATGTTAATTGTTTAAGATTTGATATACAAGATGAATTGAGTTTGTTGTTATTAGAGTCTGTTGAAGAAGCATATCAGATTGCTATGAAGGATGAAGAGAAGCTGATGATCAAGCAGAGTCAGAAAGCAAAGGTAAGAGGCTCTGGAGGAAAGGAACAACAGTAAAAGGGTGAGGCTAGCAGTTCAAACCCGCAAGTATAGCCTGACAGAAACAATGAGAAAAAAGGTGGAAGGAATGATTCAAGAGGAAGAGGTGGACCGGTGAGGTGTTTCACATGTGGAAATATATCCCACATGTCATGGGACTGTCCAGAGAATGTTTCTAGACAGAGAGGAGCTCAAGTAGTGCAAGCTGAACCTAAAGCTCCAAAGGAATTAGAGGTGGCTGAGAATTACCATGAACAAGGTGAAGCCTTGTTGATGAGGAAGGTAATTGATGAGTCAGTCCAGAGGAGGATTCTATTCAAGAAAATTTGCAAATTTGAAGGTAAGTGTTGTAAATTAATTGTTGACAGTAGTAGCACTGATAATATGGTGTCTACAAAAATTGTGGACAAATTGAAGTTGAAGAAGCTAGTACTTCCAGAACCATACAGGGTTGCATGGCTGCAGAAAGATCATTAGGTTCTTATGAGTGAACAATTCTAGGTAAAGTTCCAGATTGGAAGCTATGAGCATTGGGTAAGATGTGACATTATTTAAATGGATTCTTGTCATGTTTTATTAGGTAGAACTTGGCAGTTTGACAGGGAAGCAGTGCATCAAGGAAATAGGAATGTCTATACTTTTTATATGAATGGACATAGACACAGTCTTCATCCACTAAGAGGCCAGAAAGAGAAATTCAGTGACATAAATCAATTTCTTATGTTGAATGAAAAGGAGTTCATGGAAAATTAAAAAATGGCAAAATCAAAGGTAAATGTAATTTCTGAAGCAAGGTATTTAAATGAATTTGACATGAAAATGACTAATGACATGTGTAGTGAATGGTTGATGGAAATGAAAGATTAGCAAATTTTATCAAATGCAAGATATGTAATGATGGAGGAAGAATTGATAAATGCATAGATGAATATAGTCATGAAGGAATATGAAGAAGATGTGCTTGAATAAATTGCAAATGGAAGTGATGTGATGGAGGATTGTGAAATAGAAACAAGAAAGGAGGTGAATGGTAAGAGAATTCATTCAAGGAATTCTTGGATGTCAGGAATTTTTATGACATTGTGTTTTTTGTTTTCTTTTGTGGCCGAAAATATGGTATGTTTAATTGCAGGTCAAATGAAGGATGAACATAAATGTTTTATGAAAACAGAGCATGTGCACCAGCTGAGAGAGAAACTAGAGGTGATCTCAATGAACTTGTTACATAAAGAAAAGTTTGGCTGGAGTAGTTGGTAGGAAGAACTATTCAAGAAGAAGAAGCCGCTCAGAAAAAGGACTTGGGAATCTGCTGAAATGCTACAGAAAAACAATAGAGAGATGAATCATGGGCAGGAGCCCATGAAGAATTTCAAGGTAGGGAATCTGATGTAGGGGCATAATCAAACTGATGAAGTTATAGTGACTTCATAAGTTTAAATGGAAGATTCTAGAAGAGAATGGGTTCTCTTTTTTAATTTATGTTTATTAGTATAGGAGTTTGAATTCAATAAAGGATCTATGAATCCTTCATTGTAACAGATAGGATGAAGATAAGTTGGTTCAGTAGTTGAGTCTTTTATGCAATAGAAATATGAGTTATGTAGATGAGTCATAGGTTATTTAAGCTTATGATGTTGTTTTCATGGATCTAAAACTGTTTTTTTATGTATTTAAAACACATTTTGAAATCCAGGAGGGAGAGCTTAGAGGTTGAAGTGACTGGTATAGCTTGAATAGCTGAAAGAGGTCAAAAGAGGAGGGCTCATAATTACTATATTCCTAGAGAAAACAGAGGTTGGAATATGGCATTCTGACTCTATATTATTGAATTTGTATGTTGTAATTCAAGATTTGAAAGCTCTCGTAAATGACCAAACTAATTTTAATAAGTTTGGTGTTGAATTTATGGTTGATTGAGATCAGAATGGCACGATTTTTCATTAAATTTAAATGCTTGTAATATTTGCACATCATTTACTCCATTAATTTGAGTGAGAAATGGATAAAATCATTCAACATATTTGTTATGGTATTCACCCCTATTTTATGTGAATCTCTTACTCTCTTGAGTTTGCAAATCATGTAGAGGAGTGGGAGCATTGTTTACCCATTGTTCTGGCCATGCATTGATAACCCATCTCAAACAAAAAAAGAAAAAAATCAAAGAATCCTTTGGCAAATGCAGCCTTGTCTTGATCTATAGACTGACTGAGACCTCACAGCATTGCGTGTATGTCCAAGCCAGCTGCACATTCAAGGAAAAACCACCTGTGCATCGAGAGAGTGTGCAAAGGAGGCTAGGAAGCTGTGGAGGCAAATTTAAATAAGCTAGGTTTTGATAATTTAGCTCTGTGTACAATTTAGCTCTATTTTGTGCATAATAAGAACAAGATTGAAGTATTTTGGCTGGAAGGAAGTGTATGAGCATACATACACTTGTGAGAATACACATGTGTAAGATATTAGAGGGTAGTGGGTCATCATTTTTGGTATCAGAGCCAAATAATATTTGTTTCTAAAATTGAGGAATTGTTAGTTTACGAGGTGGGATTTTTTATGTGGAAATTGAACCCAAGAGATAGATCAATTACACTCACAAAAGTTCTAATCAAACATGCAAAATTCACACAAAAGGAGACTGAAATCAGAGCATAACTTAATCATGTATTGAATAATTGTACATAATCCAACCATATGAATTAATAGGCTGATAAAACATATAATTACAAGAGATATTCAAAAGAACTAGGTTTCTATTCGAATAGGTCAAAAAGCAGGCTTACTAAATCAAGTCAAATCCCCCATAGGTGCAAAAATGAATTTCCAAATCCATGAAGATCCTCATGAATTAGCTAAAGTGAATGGGAAAGATAATAAGTTATGGAAATAAAACTCATTCATGCTTTTGTTTGGAGAAAAGGAAGGAGGACAATGTGGTAAAAAATAAGGCAAGTTCCCCTAGACTAGCTTTTCCTTTATGCCCTAAAACTACTGTAAAGCAAGGGAGCTTTCAGAAAAAGTAGATATACACTTTAAGGAACTAGGAATACATAAGACACGCTAAATATGTTTCTAGGTTGATTCCAAAGTGCTCCATGACCGATTTTGGCAAGTTTTGACTTCTAGGAACATGTAGAAGTCAACTAGCATAGAGAGGGAATCTAGGAATCTAGGAATAAGACAAAAATGATTTAATTAATGTCAAATATGGGTAACTATGGGTTGATTATTCTAACAGCCCCCATAAATCCTGACTTTATGAATAAATATCATAAAATTATAGAGCCTAGAAACAAGTCTTAGTCACCCTTTTACATACTGCATGTCCATACAACAAAGGAAAGAGGAAAAAACCCAGTGGAAAAATCCTCCCTTAAACATGGACAAGAAACAAAATTTTGGAAATCTTGTTATCAATCATTCTTCACCACATGATCAGCAATCCCAAATAGTGATTTGATATTACTGAAGGTCCTATCATAGAATACTTTGGTGAATATATCTACTACTTGTTTTGAAGATGCGCAGTAGGGTAGAGCAATGGTACCACCATGCACAATATTCCTGATATAGTGCATATGGATCTCAATGTGGTCGGTTCTTTGTCTTTGAACTAGATCAGTGGATATTCAAATGGTTCTTTGATTGTCACAATAGATGACTGTTGAAAACTCTGATTCAAAACCACATTCTCCAGGTATCCCCTACAACCATAAACATTGGGTAGTTGCATTTACAACTCCTCTATACTCTGCCTCTGTAGATGAGAGTGCTATGGCACTCTGCTTCTTACTTGAACAACTGATTGGTCCTTCTGCAAGCATGAACACATATCCCAAAGTAGACTTTCGATCTGTCTTGTCACCTTCCCAATCACTGTCAATAAATCCAACTAGCTCTAAGTCATATTTTTCTTTGTAAAAAATCCCATGAGTCCTTGTTCCCTTAACAAAGTTCAGGATCCTCTTGGCTGCTCTCCAATGGATCTCATGAGGATTATCCATGTATCTTGAAGCCACACTAACTACATAAGATAAGTCAGGTCGAGTATGTGTAAGATAAAGAAAAAACCCAATCAACTTCCTATACAGTGTATTATTTACCTTAGGAGAAGAACCTGCTTCTTCAAGCTTAACTCCTGAAAGGAATGGAGTCTTTCTTGGCTTGCACTCTTTCATCCTGAACCTGGTGAGAAAATTTGAAGCAAACTTTGACTCGTGAACCTTGATTCCATATTGGGATTGAGATATTTCGGGACCCAAGAATTGACTCAATAATCCCAAGTCTGTCATAGAAAAGGTATGGTTCATTGCATCCTTCAAGGAGGAAATCTCTTTCTTTGAACTTCCTGTAATCAGCAGGTCATCCACATAGAGAAAAATAATCATTAAATAACCATGAATCAGATTCAAATAGACATTAGGATTAGACTTTCATCTAACAAAACTCAGTGACAGTAGAAATCCATCAATATTGGCATACCAAGCCCTGGGGGCTTGCTTGAGCCCATACACTGATTTCTTTAGCCTACAAACTAAATATGGATTAGATACAAAAACCTATAGTTGCTGCATATAAATATCTTTATTCAGATGTCCATTCAGAAAGGCACACTTTACATCCATGTGATGTACCTCCCATTACTTTGAAGCTGCAATGGCTAGAGCAAGGCTTATGGAGTAAATCGTTGCCACTGGTGCAAAGGTCTCATTGTAATCAATACCATGTACCTGAGAGTATCCCTTGTCTAACAATCTTGCCTTATATTTTAAAGGTCAACTATCATCAGTAAAATTAGTTTTAAAGACCCACTTACACTTCACTAGCTTTTTCCCCAGGGGGAGATCAACCAGTTCCCATGTGTTGTTCTTTTGGAGCGAGCTGAATTCTTATTTCATGGATGTTTTACATATTGGATCATGCAATGCATATTCATATGTCTATGGCTCAAAATATATCATCAAATAACACTTCTCATCAAAGAGTGGATCTTTCACACAAAGGGCACTCTCAAATTGAGATCTAGTCCTCCTAGTGTCATTAGGATTTCTAGCTAGTTCCCCAGCTGCATGAATGGTCCTTGATTCACACTTTGGTCTTGTAGGGATGTTATGATATTCATTTATTTCATCATTATCAGACATATCAGAATCAACAAACTCATTAGTTTCTTCACTTACGATCAATGGCTGTGGTGGTGAAAAGAACTCTCCAACTTCAGCTGCTGCTAAAGGCTCTTCTTCGAACTGAACTCTTATTTCAATGAAAGATTTGTTAGTGCTCAATTTTATCAGAATTTACCCTTTTTAATCTTCATAATACCCAAAAAATAGGCACTCTTGGCTTTGGGGTCACAAAGCCTTCCTCTTTTAAGTTGGAATTCTAGCCCAAGCCTTTGAGCCAAAAATCCGTAAATGGGTCAGATCTGGCTTGTGCCCACTCCAATATTAGAAAGGAGTCATACCATCAAGATGCTTATGTGGCACCCTATTTTTTATATAGGATGCACATTTTATAGCCTCGGCCCAAAAATTTGGTGGAAACGTTTTAACCTCCATCATGCAAGTTGCCATCTCCTTCAGTGATATTTTCTTTCTCTCAGCAACACCATTTTGCTATGGTGTGTAAGGAATAGAATGATGCATCTGGATAACTGCATCTTTGCAATAGTGTATGAACTTAGACTTGACATACTCACCACCATTTTCAGATCTGAGGATCTTGAGTTTCCTCCCAGAATGGTTTTCAACCAAGACTCTAAAGATTTTGAAGAGGTCAAAAAAATCAGACTTATGCTTTAGGAAGTAAACTCAGCAATACCTGGAAACGTCATCTATGAAGGTGAGTGCATATTTGGCTTGAATCATAGACATATGAGGTAATCAACCAAAAATGTCACTATGGATCAACTCATGAGGCGCAAAGGTTCTCTCATGACTACCTCTCTCATACTTGTGCTCTGGGTGTTTTCCTATGATACAACCTTGACATACTCCCTTAGAAAACTTGATCTTTGGTAACCCTATGACCATGTCATTGAAACTTAAATTCGAAATATACTTTTAGTTAATATGGACAAATATTTCATGCCAAAGATTTCTTGCTTCATTATCATGAGTAAGAAGAGCAGAGGGGTTTGAGTAGGGTAGAAAATGGGGAAAATTGTATACCTTCGAAGTGTGATCAACAACACATTTTTCTATGACTTTACCTTCCAAAATCTTAGTGATTTCAACTTCATTGGGGGAGAATATGATTTTATTTGGATACCTAGTGTGAGTCATCTGATAGACTGAAAAGAGATTGGAGGCAAGACCTAGAACATACAACACATTATTGAAATTACCATGGTCAAGATCAATCCTACCCTTTCCCATACTATTAGTCAGAGAGCTATCTCCCAAAACTATTGGTGGACCTTTTGACATGTCAAGAGAAGAAAATATCTTTCTTGTCGAAACCATATCTCTGGAAGCTCCAAAATCAATGATGAAGCTAGGTGAGCTTGAGGTTCCAGCAACCAAGGCATGTACTCTCTTCTTGTCTTCTGAATTTGAGCCTCCTTCCCTCTTCTTTGATCAATCAGGAAGGGAGAGGTTGTTCTTCTCCAGGAGTTGGGTCAACATGTCAATTTGATTTTTCATACAAGAGCTCTTAGGATGATAGCTCTTACTGCAGTATGCGCACTTGCTCATTTCTCCTTTGTTCTTCATCTTCCAGGGGTTCTTCTTGGAACCCGAGGACTTCTCTCGAGAATTTTCCTTGTCTCTCTTTTGCTCAGGTGGCTTTTTAGATTTTGTCTTGCTTTTTGAATCCACCTTCGAATCTACAACAACCAAATTTTGGTCTTTGGAAGGTTTGATGGTGCCCATCATCACCAATTTATCTTGTTCCTGAGTGAGGGATTCCATGAACTCAACAAGCTTAGGCATCTTCTAGGTTCAAGATTTCAATTTAGTGTAATAGAAGGTCAAAACAAACACTAAATAGTTAGGACCAAGCTTTGAGAGAATGGTCAAAACTAGTTTCTCCTCCTTCTTTTCAATCCCACATTGTTTTAACTCCAAAACAAGGGACTTAAACTTGGTAAAATAGATTTGCAATGATTCGAAGCTACTAGGACTCAAGGAGATCAATTCATTCTCGATTTGATGTCCTCTCATCTCATCCATCTTTCCAAAAAGCTCTTCAAGATTCTCCCACACCTCATTAGGATATGTCAATGAATCAAGATGAAAGAGGAGGTCTCTTTAAATACTCAAACACAAAATACCATAGGCCTTAATCCCTCCTGTTGGGCCATTTGATTTTCTTTGCAGTTGCATTGGGCTCTACCTCAATAGCCATGGTAAACCTGTAGAGAACTTTTTCTCTCAATAATATCTCGATCTCAGCTTTCCATTTGAACAAATTGAATGGATTCAAGATGATCCTTTGATATTGGTCCATATCTTGGATCATGTGTCCTTCAGTCAATAGAATGCGCTCCTAGTCACTGATGTCGAACCTGCAATAACAATTTGGAAGGAGAAAAATTGATCTACAAAGGCACCGATACCATGTGGAAATTGAACCCAAGAGACAGATCAATTACACTCACAATATTGCTAATCAAACATGCAAAATCCACATAAAAGGAGACTGAATTGGAGCATAACTTAATCCTATATTGAATAAGTGTACATAATCCAACCATATGAAGTGATAGGCTGCTCAAATATATGATTACATGATATATTCAACATCACTATGTTGCTATTCAAATTGGTCAAAAAGAAGTCTTACTAAATCAAGTCAAACTCCCCATAGGTGCAAAAAGGACTTCCAAATCCATGAAGATCCTCATGAATTAACTAAAGCAAGTGGGAAAGATAATAAGTGGTGGAAATAAAACTCATTCATGCTTTTTTTTGGGAGAAGAGGAAGGAGGATGATGTGGTAAAAAAGAAGGCAAGTTCCCCTAGACTAGCTTTTCCTTTATGCCTTAAAACTGTTGTAAAGCAAGGCGGCTTTCAGAAAAAAGAAGATATGCACTTTAAGGAGCTAGGAATAAAGCAAACATGCTAAATATGTTTCTAGGATGATTCCAAAGTGCTCCATGAACCATTTTAGCAAGTATTGACTTCTAGGAACATGTAGAAGTCAACTAGCATAGAGAGGGAATCTAGGAATCTAGGAATAAGACAAAAGTGATTTAATTAATGTCAAATATGGGTAACTATGGGTTGATTATTCTAGAATTTTCTTTTATAAAAGGAAAGATCATATTTTTTCTTAAATTACCAACAGATTCAGAGCAAGATATTACTAACAGAAAAGTTGTATCCAATAGTAAACTATTGTGCCAGGATATGGAAGTCAAGGTTGGATGAGATCGAGGAAGGAGAGGAATACATACTTCTAATGCAGAGTTAAGAGAGGAGGTAAGAAATATGAGAGCAAGGATGGAAGCCTTGGAGACCTCTCTACATCGAGAGCACATTGGAGATACAAGTGAAGAAGAGATACCATATGAGGAGGAGGAGATAACTACTGAAACACCTAAGGTAAAAATACTGAAATCAATATTTGGTGCAGGTTCAAGTTCAAAGGATGATGTACCATTCTATAATGGGATCTTGGATCTAGAGGAACTAATTGATTGGATCAATTCTATGAATAAACATTTTGATGATGTTGATTTAAAGGTGAAGCCTTGTTGATGAGGAAGGTAATTGATGAGTTAGTCTAGAGGAGGAGCCTGTTCAAGACAATTTGCAAGGTTGAAGGTAAGTGCTGTAAATTAATTGTTGACATTGGTAGTAATGATAATTTGGTGTCTACAGAAATAGTGGGAAAATATAAGTTGAAGAATATATTACATCCATAACCATATAGGGTTGCATGGCTGCATAAATTTCATCAGGTTCTTGTGAGAGAACAATGCCAGGTAAAGTTTCAAATTGGAAGCTATCAGGATGAGCTAAGATGTGACATTATTGAGAGGGATGCTTGTTATGTTTTATTGGGTAGACCTTAACAGGTTGACAAGGAAGCAGTGCATGAAGGCAAGAGGAATGTCTCTTGCTTTGATATGAATGGACATAGATACAGTATTCATCCATTAAGAGGTCAGAAAGAGAAAGTCAGTGACAGAAATCAGTTGCTTATGTTGAATGAAAAGAAGTTTGTGGAAAATTTAAAAATGGAAGAATCAAAGATATATGTAATTTCTCAAGCGAGGTATTTAAATGAATTTGAAATGAAAATGAATAATGACATGTGTAGTGAATGGTTTATGGAAAGGAAATATAAACAAAGTTTATCGAATGCAGGATATGTAATCATGGAGGAACAATTGATAAATGCACAGATGAATAAAGTCATGAAGGAATATGAAGAAGACGTGCTTGAAGAAATTACAAAGGGAAGTGATGTGATGGAGGATTGTGAAATAGAAGCAAGCAAGGAGGTGAATGGTAAGAGTATTTATTCAAGGAATTCTTGGATGTCGAGAATTTTTATGACATTGTGCTTTCTTTTGTGGCTAGAAAGATGGTAGGTTTAATTGCAGGTCAAATGAAGGACGAACATAAACGTTTTGTGAAAACAGAGAATATGCACCAACTAAAAGAGAAACCAGAGGTGATCTGGATGAAGTTGTTACAGGAAGAAAATTTTGGCTGGATTATTTTCCAGGAAGAACTGTTCAAGAAGAAGCTGCTCAGAGAAAGGCCCTGAGAATCTGCTGAATTGCTACAAAAAACAGTAGGAGATGACTCATGGACAGGAGCCCATGAATAATTTAAAAGTAGGGAGTCTGATGTAGGGGCATAATCAAATTGATGAAGTTATCATGACTTCATAAGTTTAAATGGAAGATTCTGGAAGAGAATGAGATCTCTTTGTAATTTCTGTTTATTAATATATGAATTTGAATTCAATAAAGGATCTCTGAATCCTTTATTGTAATAGATAGGATAAGGATACATTGGTTGAGCAGTTGAGTGTTTTATACAGTAGAAATAGGAGTTAGGTAGATGAGTCATAGGTTAGTTAAGCTTACGATCGTGTTTTCATGGATCTAAAACTCTTTTTGTTTATGTATTTAAAACACATTTGGAATTCAAGGAGGGAGAGCTTGGAGGTTCAAATTGCTGGTATAGCTCGAACAATTGAAAGAGGTCGAAAGAGGAGGGATCGGAATTAGTTTATTCCTAGAGAAAATAGAGGTTGTAATGTGGCATTTTGACTCAGTGTAATCGACTTTGTATGTTGTAATTTAAGCTCTGAAAGCTATTGTAAATGAGAACACTAATTTTTAATAAGTTTGGTGTTGAATTTATGGTTGATGAGGATGAGAATGTAACGATTTTTCATTAAATTTATATGGAGGTAAGATCTGCACGTAGTTTACTCCATTAATTTGAGTGAGAAACGGATAAAATTGTTCAGTAGATTTCTTATTGTATTCACCCATGTTTTATGTGAAGCTCTTACTGTCTCGAGTTTCAAATCCTGTGGAGGAGTGGGAGCATTGCCATTACCCACTATTTTGGTCGCGCATTGGTACCCCATCTCAAACCAAAAAAGAAAAAAAATCAAAGAATCCTATGGAAAATGCAGTCTTGGCTTAATTTGTAGACTAATTGAGACCTCACAGCACCGCGTGTATCTCCAAACTAGCTACGCATTCAAGGAGAAACCACCTTTGAGTCGAAAGTGTGTGCAAATGAGGCCAGGAATCTGTGGAGGTAAATTTAAAATTAGTGAGGTTTTGCTAATTTAGCTATGTATACAATTTAACTCTGTTTTGTGCATAATAAAAACAATATTGAAGGATTTTGGCTGGAAGGAAGTGTATGAGCGTACATACACTTGTGAGAATCCACATGTGTAATATCTTAGAGGGTAAAGGGTAATTCGTCATCCTTTCCTTCATTACTTGAACGAAGGAATTTTGATTCCCTTACTCAATTACCCTGATATCCCCTAATAGTTTCTGGATTACTTTTCAAGTTGTTATACCATGCAACAAAACTTCTTCATCCTAGTACTGACACCAAACGTCTCAGGACAAAAAGGACAATGTGGATTGAAGTAGCCTAAGCATTATAGATGAAGGGAAGCCATGATAATTACTTGTTTCTTCATCCTTACCAGTATTTATAAATGAGTTTTCCTTGCACTCGCAGTTGCTATTGTGACCACTTGTGTGTCACTTGCGGGTCAGCCTTTATGCAGCCCTTGAGTTATACCTAAAATGTTGCACTCGTGAGTTGCATGTGTAAAAGTTGTGAGTCGATCGTGAGTTTCCTTACTTATACCCACGAGTTCCTTAAGTCAAACTTAAAAATAAAAAAGATGGTTATTTTAGGGAAGTTGTGTTCGAAATGAAAACTTCCCTAACTCCCCTAACCATCTGAGGCCTCGTAACCTCTCCTCATCACTAAGTATAAATAGAGGGGAGGGGTAGAGAATAGGGGAACGAACCTTTGAAGGCAAGGTTATGCTGGAGAAATAGTTTGGAGAGAGGATCAAGGAGGGCTTAGTTCTTGGCCTGCAGAAGAAGGCTTGTCTTAGACAGGGTTGTAATGTTTCCTAAACGTCAGTAATAAAGAATGTTTTTCTTCCAAACATTTCTTAATGCATTATTTTTTTGTTATGCATCATGATATATGTTTTCATTTTTTTCTAAATGAAAAATTGTAATATGTTCGTGTTTCTTTATATAAAAATAAGATATGCTGTGGAGAAGCACAAATATTTGTTGCAGGTATTGAAGTGCAGAAATATTTGGAGCATTTGAAAAATGGATTGAAATCTAGGATCAATTGTCTAAAAAAGGTACTTTTCCTACTAACCCTTATTATATCTATTTATGTTCCAAACCCTTGATGTTTGTAAGCCACACCCTCGTATGTTGGTGACCCTAGGACCCCAATTGATAAGGTATATATCCCTCATAATACAAGCTCTACTTTTATCTAAAAATATAGATATTTTTAGAAAGATGTCCCCAAATATTTTATTGTTGATATTTTATGAATTGGTAAGATTAACGAAACCTTGGTCTTCATCTCCATCCTTGTACTAGCACATAATTACCAGATATGGAAAACGGAAAATGTTAAATAGGTTGTACATGTAACAGCCTCCAAATGCATGAAGACTAAAAACAATTTTATAAATATGAACGATGATTTCAGGTGAAGTCATCGTCTACTCGGCTTAGGTGAATCTGGCTATTTAACTATGTGACAAACCACAATCAAATGATCCATTTCCCCCAATACATGAGTTTACTACATGGCCATCCATTCTTGGAAACAAGAAGCGACAAAAAAATAGACATATAATAACGGCTTCATCTTTCACGATATGCTAAATATCGCAACATACAACTTGATTACCACAACTAACAATATTTTATAATATGGTTTGTATAAGTACGTGGCCCAAAAATACTATCGTTAATAGAAATATGTCAATCATTGAAAAATATGCAACTATATTATTAATTAATAAAACTATATTATAGTTAATAATATTTCAATCATTCAAAAACATCTCAACTATATTATTAATTAACAAGTGGAATAAGCAACAAAGTTGCTTAGTACCTGCCTCCTAAGAAGAGATTGAAAATATATAGCAATAAGATAATTTTGCTACAAA
>LPNX010610801.1:49789-63978 GCA_001517045.1 Pseudotsuga menziesii | reverse complement strand
GAATCGTAACTGATGGAATTAGCAGACGTTGATCTGGTTCTCCCAGATATATTGAAACAGCGACAACTTTATGGAATTGTTAGTTCCTCATCATCAAGCAAACACGGGAAGCGCATGGCACATACCAATAGATTCCGTTACATGAATTTGTTTGGATGTCGAAAAAACAAATTGTCACAGGGCCATGGTTTGGCACAACTGAATATGTAAGTTGCCATGTAATTACATCGGGGAAAATGTTAATTATTGGCTAAGGAAACAGCTACCGACTAAATTCACCGACAAGAATGTAAAAGCTAAGACTCTTTAATTAATTGGATCTAAATACGAATATGACATGTGTGTGTGGAATGCAAGAAATTGTTCTGTTGACCTACTTCTCTGGAACTTTCATGACACGGTATTTTTATTTTGTGCACATTTTAGGGTTAACTAGCCAGCCAGAGAATGCTCTAAAGAAAGAGCCTGGCCTGCTAGGGTTCAAGAAGAAAATAAACAAGGACGCAACCGGCCAAATTAGGACACATGGGGTTTAATCGAGTACCTAACGAGTAAAATTATAACCCTTAGGGTTTGTAACAAAAACAGAATGCGGCCGTGCCAAGCAAGCAATTGTGTTTTCTTTAGGGTTTGTGCTAGTGGTTAGCGACGTGTAAGAATGGAGGATTGAGATAAAATGATCCGTCATGGAGTTCCAGCCAGCAGTTTCACTTCTACACGCCTCTTGCAAATTTAGCGAAATTTGCGTAATCAAATGTTTCACGGAGTTGGGACTGAAGATGATTTGGTGCGGAGTAAAGATCAGAATAGGAATTATGAATTATGATTGAAAAAGTCTCCTGTGGCCCCACACTAGGACAAGTGATCCATGCAAATTTTTGGCTGGGAAGAGTACCTTTACATACTTAATTACTTAATTACAAGGACGGTGATTGTTGAACATTGTGGCATGGAGATGATGGACTAGAAAGAAAATTGTTTCTCATAGGTGGTTAGTCCTATTCTATACACTTAGATATTCTATACATTTAGATGGGTGATGAGGATTTTGACCATCCTTAAACTTCAAGCCCCTATCCATTTGACCTAATGTGTTTTGGAAATTGAATTTTATTTAACTTACTTTGAAAATTTCTTTGATTTTGTTGTCAAATTCATAATCTAGTGTTTACTGCTTTCAAATCTTGATACAAGACAAACTATTTAACATAGATACAGTTTAGTCTATACATTTTTTTGAATTTTATCCAAATATAATTTCATTTTATTTTCTCTTTTTTAATTATTAAACTCTCCAACAATAACATATTATTGTACCTAAGACAATTACTAGTATATATGATATCCATGCAAATGAAATATATATTATATCAATGGAAATGGCTTTCGTAATTTCTTTGTTTGATGTTTATCCACATAAATGATATCAATGGAAATGCCTTCATAATTTCTTTGTTTATTATCCACATAAATGACTATAATTTCATTTTTTGATGTTTATCCATGGAAATGACTATAATTTCCTTGTTTGATGTTTTTCAAATAGTTTATTTTGAATCCAAATTATTGGCAATAGTTAATAATAATATAATTTGATATTCCAAATTAAAATAATATTACTGAAAACATTCACAAATCAATGAACCATCTGGTTCCTTTGTATCCTTGGAAGCGTTTGATTGCTTCTCTACTGCTTCTCAGAGTCCGTGATAATTTCTTGGTTTCGGATTTAATTATAAGTCTGAAGTGCCCTTCAAAAAGTACCATCCACTTTCTTTCGTTTGGGAAATTATGTTTCTAGTTAGCCACCCACCTCTCCTCAGGGTTTCAAGGACGGACATCTGGACAGGTTCTGATTGATGTCCGCGCACCTTCAGCGCTTAACGGAATTAACCGTTATTATGATATGCAGTGCTTATAGATGAAATCAGCATATACCATAGTGCGATTTCATGGCTAGACAAGCATCTGTGCCGTATACGTGGATGTATTGGCTACCACTAAGTTCTGTCACCGGTTTTCCTAGCTGAAATCTACTATATTATCGATCTAACTGAAGCCTATTGAAAAATATGAACTTCTGTGTGTTTGGCAGACAATAATTTAAAGTCTGTAGAAGTTATGACCATGGAGAAGCTATGGACGGGCTTGCTGTTATTGGCCTTGTTGTTTATGATGAGCTGTTAAGGGGACGCATGGCGGCCTTCCTTGTTGAGACCCAGAACTCTCGGAAATTTTTCAATAATTAACCCAGAGAAGTCATTTTTACAATCATCATAGTACGAGTACGAGACAAAGTATTTCACACAAAGGCTTGATCATTCCAGTTTCAAGAATCATAAGAACTCAATGTTCCAGCAGCGTTATCTCATAAATGACAAGTCATGGTTGGGAGCAGAACGTATGGGGCCTATCTTTTATTATTGCGGGAATGAGGGCTACATTGACTGGTTTGCTGTAAACACTGGATTTATGTGGGACATCGCACCTCTGTTTGGAGCTCTGCTTGTCTTTCTAGAAGTAAGTAATAGCTCCTGTCTTGGCACCTTCGTCGTGGAGATCAGGCTATTCTCAAAGAAGATGATGATACAGAGCTATGTGATAGCACGGCCGTGCATATAGCCATGACGCTAGACACTGCTTATCTGAGAGGATTGGTCACCGGAATTCTATCGATTCTCCAACATGCTGCTTGTCCCGAGAATTTAGTCTTTCATTTCATGGTGTCCGAGCGCCAACGTGATCTCAAGGCTACACTTCAGGCGAATTTTCCATACTTGCGCTTCATATTATATCACTTTGACGAGAATATTGTGAAGAACAAGATATCGTATTCAATTAGGCAGGCTCTGGATCAACCACTCAATTACGCTCGCACTTACTTGGCTGATATCTTGCCGTCATGCCTCAGGAGAATCATTTACCTCGACTCCAATTTAGTTGTTGTGGATGACATTTCCAAGCTAATGCACCCTCGTCTCATGGCCCAAGGTCTGAAAAAAACCATAATAGCTGGCTCCGATGGTACCAGTTGCTATAACAGATGGCAATGGGATATAATTTTTATTTTTTTAATTTTATTATTATGATGTCATGTTGCCACATGTCAACTCAAATCTAGATACCAAATTCCAAATTTTACATCATCTTCTATCCACCAATAAGCTGTTTACAAAATAATTTTTTAACAAAATAAAAAAAAAAAATTTACAAATCCTTAAGTTATACTTTGCAAAACAGATTTTAATTTTTTATACCTGCCTCAAAAGAGAGCAACTAATACAAAAGTCAAAAGAGTTTGACTTGCAATCGATTACAATATACCTGCTGAGGCAGGTATAATAATAATAATATAATTATGTTAGAGAAATTTTGAAAAATAATTTTATTATAAAAATAAATAAAATAATATAATAATATTAATTTGACTATAAATTGAAAAAATATATATATTAAAAACTAAAAAATAAACAAAAAAATTATAAAAAAAAATATAAATATGAGGTTATATGAATTACATTATTTATACCATTAATAATATAAAAATGATTTATATTGTGAAATAATATCAAGATAAACAAGTGGAATAAGTAACAAAGTTGCTTAGTACCTGCCTCCTAAGAAGAGATTGAAAATATATAGCAATAGGATAATTTTGCTATAAAAATATATGATAAAACAAATATAATTACAATTTGAAAGAAATTAAAACAAAAATGAATTAAAAAATGTCCATTTAAATACGATATAGGTTATTGCAATGTAGCATAAAACAAGCATATTCAAGCTTCCTTACATACTTCTAGTAATATTCTTGACTTATGTTATAAAAATATGCAAGTTTTTTAATAGACTAGCATAAATAGGAAATGAGAAATAATAGCTTATAAGACTATAAATTAATATCATTGTTGACATATCATAATCTGCTATCACATTTCTTTGTTAAAAGGGAAATCCATGTGGATATTCTATGGTGATAAAAGGAAAATCCATGTGGATTTTGTCCATTGAGTAGAATCAGTAAAAGGCCAAATCAGAGTATATTCACCTAAATAGCTAATAGGTCAACTAATTATCGAAATGACTGTAGTTGAAATTGGTGATTATTCCAGGAAATCCCAGCCATTGATTGCTTTACATATGCAACAGGATGGAGAGATGACTCCTCGAATCTAAACCTGACCTAGCATCATATTCATTTCTTAAGGCAGGTATAAGCAACTTTGTTTCTAATTTCACTTGTTTATATATGCTTCTAAAAGTATAGTAATTTTCATTTTTTTTCGCCGAGCATGTCCATCAGAAGGTTCCTAGCAAACCAAATCATTCCATTATAGATCAGAGTTATCTCTAGTTGTTTTTCGATGGTGTTGCTACGCTTGACCCGCGGGTGGGGGGTCCTATTTCAATTACTAGGTGATTCAAAACTTGTCATTGATTGGCTTAGTAAGAATAATAGTCCCTCTAATATTTTATTGGCCCTTATTTATTATGACATCCAGAGGTTGTTCACTTCTTTGTGCCATTCATCCTTTTAGCATATATTTCAGGAAATGAATTATTCACTTTCAAGGAATGGTATCCTTATGTGGGATGGATCATGACAACGATGGGTCACTATGAATGGCACTCTATTAGAGATGCATCCTTACCATTTTGATGGTTTCTTAGATAGAATTACGTGATATACATCTTTGTATGAGTCTTGAGTATGTTTTAGTGGGCCTATGTTTTTGGGTTTTTTTGCACGAATGGCAATAGACTCATTAGTCTTAGTGGAATTATCAGGCTACGTGCACATATAAAGCCAATAAGAACCAGATAGAATAGAATCCATTTATTATAAAAAATGGATCATTATAAAAATGTGATTCGATAAAGTATTTGTATATGGCCATATATATGGGGTAAATCTTCATGTGCTGTCTCCTAATCGAGTCGTCTGGGATTCAGAAGTGAAAGAAATAATCCTATCTACTAATAGTGGTCAAATTGGCTTATTACCCAATCATGCTTCACTTGTGGCAGTTGTAGATATAGGAGTTATGAAAATACGTCTCAATGGACGGTGGTCCGCTATGGCTTTGATGGATGGTTTCTCCAAGATAGACAATGATAAAATAATCGTATTGGTAAATAATGCAGAGAGAGATGTTGACATCAATCCCCAAGAAGCCAAGGAAACTTTTCGAATAGCTAAAGCTGACTTAGCTCGAGCCGAAGGAAAAAGACAAGCAATTGAGGCTTATGTGTCTCTAAAAAGAGCTAGAACATGATTAGAGGCTATCAATGCTATCCCCCCATCTCTAATTAAAAATATTTATAATGATATAAAAATGGATTCAATGTTCCGTCTCGATTGAGACAAGCGGAGTAAAACTTATTAGATGTCATCGACTCTTCAATGGTATCTAATAAGTTTACCTACTATTGGATTTGAACCGATGACTCTCGCCATCTGAAAGTGATACTCTAACCACTGAGTTAAGTGGGTCATTTATTCTCATAGATAGAGTTGGAATCTATAAACAATTCTAAATGGAATTCAATGTATAGACAATGTGTCTCTGGCACGGATCTAACTTATTGGAACATATTAGATCATAGTTTCAGATCATGAAATATCTACCTTGATAGAAAGTGATCCATGTGCTTAAATATAGTAGTGTATCACCAAGACTCGCAAGGAAGGGCTATAGCTCAGCAAGGTAGAGCACCTCGTTTACACATGAGCCAATGGTTTTCAGGAGAGTCTATCGATTCATCCAAGGTTGTTCACTTCTTTTTGACACTCATCCTTTTAGCATATCTTTTGGGAAATGAATTATTCACTTTCAAAGAAGGGTCTCCTTATGTAGGATGGATCATGACAACGATGGGTCACTATGAATGGCACTTTGTTAGAGATGCCTCCTTACCATTTTGATGGTTTCTTAGATATAATTACTTGATATACATCTTTGTATGAGTCTTGAGTATGTTTTAGTGTGGTTTTTTTTGCAGGTATGAAACAATAGACTCATTAGTCTTAGTGGAACAATTTTATTATCCATAACTTAGGGATTTTATGTTAAGTATTTTGATCTATTGACCATATTTGAATTATGCCTTAGGCCATATATAAGGTGAACCATTATGTGGAGATCTCTATATAAACATCAATAAAGAGCTGAGATTTATTTATTTTTTCTTGAAAAAAACATGTTTTAAAATATTATTAAAAGTAAAAACAAGATAATAAATTTTACAATATTGATAACACCATTTCCACTTAAAAATCAAAGAAAGTTTATATTCGAAAAAAAAACATTAAATATATTTTTTAATAAAAAAATGAAAATTATTAAATAAAAAATTGGTCGTATACCATTCTGCACCATTTCCATCATTATGATGACTCAAAAATTGATAGTAAAGAATAATTGAAACAAATAAGATTAAATTTATTATTTAATAAAAAAAATGAAAATTACTAAATAAAATTTTGGTCATTCTGCAAATATATTATATATGATTTAGTAGAAAAAGTTAAAACTATAAATTAAAGTTTAGGATGCGTAATAAGTTATACCGTTCTCCAAAGACTAATAACAACATTATCAACAAGACAAAATAATAACAATTTAATTCCAATAAGAATATGGATAAAAAAAAGTTGGACAGCGGATTATGATTCATAACCTATTTAGGGTTCAGGCACTTCATGTTTTTGTAGAGAGTTTTTTTAATAACAAAAAATAGGCTGGTGCTTAAGCTTTATCCTCCTCTTAAATGTTATAAAAATTTAAATAAAAAATAATTGTTCCTCCTCTTAAATCTTATAAAAATTTAAATAAAAAATAATTTTTCCTCCTCTTAAATCTTATAAAAATTTAAATAAAAAATAATACTCTTAAATCTTATAAAAATTTTAATAAAAAGGAATTGTTGTAGCTTTTTTATAACAAATTCGGCTGTTGCTTGGAATGTAGATTTTATAATAAGAATAATAACCAAAATGTGGATCCCTACGCTACTGCTCTAATTAATAATACATATTTCAATGCAAATCAGAGAAACTGTTAGATAAAATAAATAAAAAACAGTGCAGACTGCAAAATCTTTTAGAGTCAACTGCATGTAAACAAACTGACACGTTAGACCAGCCATATGCAAGTTGTCCTCCTGAACTACACGTAATGAAACTTGAACGCCTTATCCTCATCAACCTCACTTTTCATAAGCATTCGATCCTTTCAAACTCTATATATATATGACCTTTGCTTCGTCATAGACAGAACATTAACAGTTTTTAGTCGTACCTAGTTTTCTCTTGCACAATTCATAGTTTTCTATTCGGTATATCACAGTACAGTGTGTATATTACAGTTTTCATAAGAATAAATCAGCACTAGTTATAGCCCATACTATCCATCGATTCAGTGCAAGAAGATGCAGCCTGTCAAGAATGCAGTCGCTGCAGCCAAGGAGAAGACGAGTAACGCGGCAGCCACTACTAAGGAGAAATTGGACAAAACCAAGGCATCTGCCGAGGAGAAGGTAATCCAAAATATATATATTCTCTGAGTTTCTTATGGGGATAATGCCGATGCTTTTGGGAAGTCGTTCAATCGGTTGAGCTCACTTTTTAACTTTTTAAGAAATTGTAGATTGATTTATATAAATCAAAATGATTGAACTTTTAGGGTTCATATATCATTTTTATAGTTTATATATATATATATAGAATTCAAATTATTATATATAAAATTCTCATGATTGAACTTATAGGGTTTATAATTTTATATATCATATTATGATACATATGCATAAAAGTACTCACCACATCAACAAGGTTTCGCCAAGCTTCCCAGCGTTCTGCTAGACCGGCTGCATATACCACGCCGATCGTCGACCTTGCCAGTTTTCCAAGAATCTCCGACGTTTCGAAATGGTAAAGAATGCATCGTCTCGGCACCTTCGTCGTGGAGATCAGGCTATTCTCAACTTCAAGAAGAAGAAGATGATGATACAGAGCTATGTGATAGCATGACCGTGCATATAGCCATGACGCTGGACGCTGCTTATCTGAGAGGATTGGTCGCCAGAATTCTATCGATTCTCCAACATGCTGCTTGTCCCGAGAATGTAGTCTTCCATTTCATGGTGTCCAAGCGCCAACGTGATCTCAAGGCTACGCTTCAGGTGAATTTTCCATACTTGCGCTTCATATTATATCACTTTGACGAGAATATTGTGAAGAACAAGATATCGTATTCAATTAGGCAGGCTCTGGATCAGCCACTCAATCACACTCGCACTTACTTGGCCGATATCTTGTTGTCATGCCTCGGGAGAATCATTTACCTTGACTCTGATTTAGTTGTTGTGGATGACATTTCCAAGCTAATGCACCCTCGTCTCATGGCCCAAGGTCTGAAAAAAACCATAACAGCTAGCTCCAATGGTACCAGTTGCTATAACAGATGGCAATGGGATATAATTTTTATTTTTTTAATTTTATTATTATGATGTCATGTTGCCACATGTCAACTCAAATACAGATACCAAATTCCAAAGTTTACATCATCTTCTATCCACCAATAAGATGTTTACAAAATAGTTTTTTAACAAAATTAAAAAAAAATTATTTTACAAATCCCTAACTTATACTTTGCAAAATAGATTTTAATTTTTTATACCTGCCTCAAAAGAGAGCAACTAATACAAAAGTCAAAAGAGTTTGACTTGCAATCAATTACAATATACCTGCTAAGGCAGGTATAAAAATAATAATAGTTTGATGATAATGGTAATTATTAACATTTATAGAAAAAAGTTGTATTAGTCAACTTATATGGATATTTTCAACTACATACATGATGAATCTTGCTTTGAGTAAAAATAATAAAACTTAGAAAATTGAATCATTTTAATCATTTTTATATAAATTCTATTTATTGTATTGTTCATAACTATCTCAAGTTTCACCTTTTCTAACATTTACCTTTTTTGGCAAATGATAAGGTATATGTGTTTCCGGGTGCTTTCAATGTCTAAGAGAGAGAAATATCAAACCTCCAAACAATGTTGGGCATATCTTTTGAAGGTCTTAACTCACTTATGAAATGTTTTTTTAAAGCATGTAGAGGTCTGTGTCTAGTAGTGCAACATACAACATTTTTTTAAAATTTTTGAGAAATGAAAAGGTTATGGAAGCAACACTAATTTTGTGTATTTTTTGAAGATTTTTTTAAAATTACATGTATGTAATATGCAAAAAAATGCTATCTATGTCTAAAATTTTAGGGAAAGTGAGTAAAGGAGTTATGATACAAGGAAAATAAGAAAAAAATAAAAGAAAGATATATATTATTTTTAAAATTGCTTATATGGAATCTACAGAAAAAAAAAAAAAAAAATGTTATATGTCTTAAGTTTCACAAAAAATGATGGCATGTAGCACACTTTAACTAGCCATAAAACCAAGGCACATGGAGAAAATGTATGAATTCCCAATTAGCTATGGTTTACCATATTCCATAGCACATGCTTGGTTAATCCGAAGAGAGCCCCAAAACATACACATAGGAATAGGGATGGCATGCCAACACATGAGGAGGCTTGATATTAGCCAACACATGAGGAGGTTTGATATTAGTGTTTTGTACATGAACTTTAAGTTCAAATTTCTCTCTCTTGCAACAAACGCAATGACAAACAAAACATTTGCACAATAGAGATTTATAAAATGGGAGAGCGATATAAATTTACAAAATGCATGCATGATATGTTCCACTACAACTATAGTGTGTGATGCTAACAATGAGTAAGGGTTATGGGAAACATGGGACATATAGAAAGAGAGAAGTAGAGAGAGAGGGGGAATTAGGTCAATTAAAAGAGAGATATAGAGATGGAGGTGTTAAGGGGTTACTGATAGAGAGAGAGGGTGGTGTTAGGAGCTTGGGGGTAGGTGGAGCACGAGAGAGAGTGTGAGAGAGGGGGTTACTAAGAGTTACAAATGGTTTAAACATGTTCTTGTTTATTGTATTTGTCTTTTTCTCTTGGAAGGTCTTCTACATAGGTCTCATGTTGAATGATAGAGTGAAGGGATAAAACAAGGACAATCGTATGATAACCAGGTTCACCTTATTTTATATTCACATTCGAATTACAATAATTTCGAGAAAGGATTTAGTTAAATGATTAAAATAGGGCCAAAAATAATCATTAAGGTACCTCATTCCTCACAATTCTCATTCCATTTGCTCAAGTCCTTATTATATTGGATTCCCTTCAAGTCTAAAGTTAACCTCTTTTGTATTCTTTCTCACATTTTGTAGATCCCCTTTGTGACACTTGGATAGAGAATTGGAATATCATGAGGAGAACCAAAAGACTCTCCCTCGAATAACTATAGGGTGGGATTCAAATACTATTGTTTAGGTGACTCTGTTTCATGTACCATTTCATAATAATATAAAATTCAATTCTTTATTATTTCATATTACTCTTCACATGTTTGTTATTTGATGAAACGATGCAAAAATATTGTTTATTTTCTTTCATGACATATGTATGCCATTTTATTTATATTTTAGTTCCCAGTTAATTGTTTTTTTATTTCCTTGACCTTGATAAATTAGTTAAAAAACCCAAAAATGAAAGACAACCCTTATTAAAGGAATTTTAAAAATAGGTCATTCGTAATTTTGAGATAAGAGTGATCTTGGTATCTCTTAATCCATTGAAGGATGCAACATGGCCCAAAAACCTAATTTGTTCACTAGTTGAAACAATATAATTCACTTCCTAAATATTTGGGTACCCACACTCCAATAGTTAATAATGAAAATGACACTTGCAATGGTGGACCCGAGTCCTACTTATGTTTCTTACCCTTGTTTTTCTTCTAAACATCATGGGATCATACAACATATATTTGATGCACCATTTGTACCTTTAGAATCATGGTTAAAATCTGTTTCTAATCATGATAACCTTTTGTCATGATCCAAAAACCATTTTTGGGCCCCTTTTCACCCGTTTCATTTTGACCTACCTCGATTTGTTTTCCCTAAGGTAAAATTTCAATTTTATAGTATTTATGATACTCAGACATTTGATTTTATTTCCATATGCACTTTTATGCTTGGGTGTCATTTCCATGTGTGAATTACTTGGGTATGATGAGATTCACCAAATCTCACCACTAGCTTCCTATTACAGGTATATATCTCAACTAGCTTATAAGTACTCCCCCTATATAGAGAATCTTATGCATCATCATTCAGAAACCCTTTTTATTCATGTAGGACCACCGCTAGTTCATGTAAGATTCCCTACCAAGCCACCTTTGCATTCTCCCTTACTCGTTAGTAGATCCTCCCTCACATGGGTGTCATCGTATAACCCCTTTGTTTTTAAAAACCATGTTGTTCTTTCTTTCCATAGGATTAGGATTCCATTTAGTTTGTGATATTTTGCACTCAAATGCATATTACTCTGATATTGTCACTCATTGTTTGACCGCATGGATTCCTAGATGTATGGCCACTATGTCATGTTAATTTTTTGTATTGCATATTTACGATCCCACCGCTCTATCCATACTACACCTACTACATTATTTTTCCAATGTCCACCACCATGCAAGGACACTGCCATCAATGTCCCACCCTACCATCAAAATATGCATCTATTATAAATTTATCCCTTCATTCATATAAGAACATTACAATTGGACACTTATGTCATTTCCAATCCTTTTGATCTTACTCAAGTTGCTTATTGTACCGAATTATCCATGGATTCCATGTCAGTCTTGCCTTCAAGGTTTGGAATGTACGTCAATATTTCCTTCAAGGTTTGGAATGTATAGATTCATTTGCACTTTTAAGGGAATAATTTTATCGGTGTGAGGTTGCATTGAGGGTTCTACAGAGTTCGAAGAGAATCTCAAGAGAGACTTGCCCAATTAAAAAAACATTCCAGTCTGCTGGTGAGCCAATGTTTTTTCTATGAGTTTCTGTGTCTCCTCAGTTGCATGTCTATTGTCTTCTTCATCAGCCATCTTTTCTGAAGTCGAAGGAAGTGTCTTCTTGTATTGCTGAGTTTGTGAGTGTGTTTGAAGAGGCATAAGTTAAATAACTTTGATGGAAGTGCATATGTAACTTAATCTCTGAACCAAGATCTGAATCATGCTCTTATACCAATGATATAGGTCATGCCTAGGTACATGCTAGGTACAATAGTTGACTGAGTGAGTCGAACACTGTTATCAGGAAAGAATAGAAAAAGAACAAGTAAATCAGGAAATACACTATTTCGATGTAAAGTATGCGCACAGACAATATGCAAGAATTTGAACCAAACAATTGATTGAATTAATTAAGTGAACTGATTGATTGAATGTTACAACAGTGTACATGTTTATATAGAATTCTAAGACATTTGGGTGACTACCCGTTACGTTCAGTTACAAAAGAAGTTATAACAGTTTAGAAGTTCAATCGTCGCGGGCGACAGGAAGATAGAGAGATACTCTATCGATGTTCGATGGTCATCAATGTTGACAATTCATGTGGAGATGTTGTATGTTGAGTGTGAAACCTATCGAGGTTGTCGAAATCAATTGTGTTGAGGTTCCAACTTGTGGAATTTGATGTTGAATCTATCGAAGCAGTCGATGTAGTCAAAGTTCAACAACATGCCAACTGCTGGTTGGATCACCTAGTTCCATATAGGAGAGCGAGTGCCCAACGTGTTCTCGAACATGTTCCCTATTAGGGGGGCATTCATAGGATGAATGCACTAGAATGTGGGGAAATACTGATGACCCCAAATGAACCTTTTTCTTTTAGAAACAGGCATCTCAGTCCTCACGAAACGAAGCAACATGGGAATAGGCTTGGGTATGGACATAGGGATGTCCATGGGGATGAATATGGCCATATAATTATTATTGTTCATAACGATTCTCAAGAGGGTATCATGGTTTCTACATAGAATCAAATTCCATGCGTGAATTACCAAAAATATCATGTCTTGAGTCCTTGTTGGGTGACATTGACACATATGGTCAATGGAAAACAGGGTGGAGACTGGGGTCACCCGAATACATATTCTACCTAGAGTCATAAGTCTTAGGGGATAATTCAACTGCAATACCTTGTTGTTGATGTTACGGAGGGAAGCAACGAGGGACACCCTATTTTTGCTGCATTGAAGCATACAATCCTGTTAAGTCTGTGGGGGTCTAACTATATAACCCAGGTTGTAATGTTCCACCGGAGGCCATCCCACAAGACTTGTAGGAAGTCCCTAGAGGGTAATGTTCTTGGTGGGTGTTCTGAGAATAAGAAGGGGGGAAGGCTTGCAAGGATGTGAGTGTATAGAACCCTTGACATCTAAACTTGGAATCCCATACAGATCTCCTCCCATGGCCTGCTATTGATGTTGTTGTTGCTATTGTTGGTGATCTTGGGAACCCTTTTGCACAACCTTTATGTAATCCATTGCATTGCCAATGCATACACACAACAAGAAATAAAGATACAATATTTCTTAGGGTTTATATCCCAAAACCGTTGGGTTTATAAAATGAAAGAAGGAAGCTGCTTACCGAAAATAAGAAATATGCTCTTTTTGCTCAGTTTGTTTCAATAGTTGAGTAAAGGATGCTATCTATGGAATCTGCTATCTATGGAAGGATGCTATCTATGTGTTTGTTTTTTTAAATTAAATATATGGAATCTGTAAAAAGATGCTATCTATGTCTAAAATTTTAGGAAAAATGAGTAAAGGATTTATGATACAAGGAAAATAAGAAAAAATATAAGAACAATGTATATTATTTTTAAAATTGCATATATGCAATCTATAGAAAAAAATGTTATCTATTTCTAAAATTTCAGGAAAAATGATGGCATGTAGCATACTATAACTAGCGATAAAAAACAGGAATACTGAGAAAATGTATGGAATGCCCAATTAGCTATGGTTTACCATATTGCATGGCACATGTTTGGTTAATCTAAAGAAAAATCCAAAACAAACACATAGGAATAGGGATGGCATTCCAACATGTCAGGATGTTTGGCATTAGTGTTAAGAAACATGAGCTTTAAATTCAAATTTCTCTCTCTTGCTTAAAAAATGTAATGACAAAAAAAAATGTGTGTGGGAGCTTAGGGTAAACGAGG
>LPNX010610801.1:13497-39052 GCA_001517045.1 Pseudotsuga menziesii | reverse complement strand
AGAGAGAGAGAGAGAGAGAGAGAGAGAGAGAGAGAGAAGTATGTGGGGAAAGGAGGGGTTAGGGTGTGGGTGATTATGGGTAGGGGGAAGAGGGGATTTGGGGGAGAGAAAGAGATAAATATCAAGGTGGGAGGGGGATAGGGGTTTAGGGAGAACTAAATTAGTTACTTAGATTTGTCCATAGAAACAACTTGAACTTGTTGATTCAAAATAACAAAACATGGACCACGACATATATGCATTTCAAAGAAGAAATAACTATTATTGAAGAAACACCCATTTCTAAAAAACAACATGGGGTGACATTAACATTGCAACTCAATCTATTTATGCATAACTTGATGAAGCATTTTTGTCTTATGAACAAACCAAAGCAACAAGTGATAACCCTCCTCTTGAACAATATGATCATTAAGGTTGAAATTCATTAGAAACCATATTTAGATAGTCCTACATACAATACCATTTGCAAAGTATCAACATAACCATTGATTCTAGATATGACTAAATACCATGCAATACGAATAAATTTAGGCAAAGAGAAACAAACTATTGTCAAATAAATTCTTCTAAAGAGTAAAAAAATCCATCAATTCCATTTCATCTTTTTCTAATGGGCCTAGTTTGAACCAACAAAACATATATTGCAAAGGGTATGCATGATGTTCTTTTGCATTTTTATGACAAGGAGATTGGAAGTGACATATCGAAAATAAAATGAATCATTGTTGCATTCACTAGTAAGGCATCATACATTGCAATTGGCACTACAATCCACTCTTCTTTTAAGTTGCCATTGAATTCATCTAACATTTTCCTTTAATTTATACAATATTAGATACATTTAAAAAAATACTATGCACAACTAAAAGTAATTTTCATTGATGAGGTTTCATTAATAGGTTCTCAGATGCTCTACAACATTGAAAAATGACTTCATGAAATTATGCACACACTAATGAAATATTTTGGAAGTGTTGATGTCATTTTTTATGGTTATCTCTGCCAAGCTGAACCTATCCATAATTTTTGGATGTTTGAACATGAAATGTTTCAACAACAATCATTTCCTTATACATTTTGGCCCAATTCTGTAAATAACTTTGAACTCAAAACAATGGTCAGGAAGAAAAACAAAACATTCATCTAAATTTTGAATCTCATAAGAACAAGAATCCAAACATCATATGCCATTATTTACTGGAACCAACATTTTCATATAAAACCTCCCTTGGATCAAATATTCCCCTTTCTCTCCTATCATAACAAAGATGTCCAACAACATAACTATAAAATGTTGTCTATTATAAATACAAAAACATTTACCCTTACATCTCATTGTACACAAATTGATCCAATTGAAAAGAGCTTCGATAGTCAAAAGACATTGCAACTTTCCTCTGTAATAATAGTAAAAAAACACATGCTTCTTGAAATATATGGAGGCAATGCTCAATTGAATATGGTATTCTCAATGGTGCAGAAGGAAATTTCAAGGAATATACCTAAGGAACAATTGACGTCATTTGTGTTGAATTTTCAGATTGGATAGTCACTATCAATTGCGCGAGCAAGTATGCAACATTTTTTCACACATACCTCCACGTGCACATAGAAACCCCTCACAATAATGACATCACAAATATCTATTGGAAATAGAAACAATATTAATGCAATTAAAAATCCCAATTCAATTGGCATGTGCATGCACAATTCGTAAAGTACAAAGATTGGCATTGGAAAAGTTCGCTTTTGACACCAAAGGGATTAGAATACATTGTATTATTTACAATGCATTCTCCCATGTTAGGAGCATGAATTTCCTCTATATTGTAAACAAGTTGGAGAAAATAAACTTTTCGATTTCACCATAGTTTTTTTTTGAACTAAAAAAGATACAAAAGCATGCAACCCTGCACTTTGAATATGGTTTGGAGTCACTTCCACCTACTGAATACATGCTCATTTCCTCATTCAACACACATATATTGGTTTTTCAATGGAGGATGTTGCAAATGACATTGAGCTAATGAAAACTGACATTTTATGTTTGCAAGAGATGCACATGGATATGCCTCCAAACCACTCAACCTTTACAAACCAATACAATGTTATAGCAAACTGTTCAATGCATGGAATTGTTACAATGATCAAGAAAAAAATTACCGTTATGAACATAGAAGTTTAAAGAGAAGAATATACATATTAAATTTCCACGAGCATTGAAGCATCTATATTTGTTCTAAGGGTTATAAATATCTATAATAAACCAAATACCATGGTTGATTATCCCCAAGCTTATCACGGATGAACACAATCAAATTCTGGGAAAATCCATTGAGATGACTGAAGTGGAGACTGCTGTAAAGCAGATGGAAAAAGATAAAGCTCTAGGTCCAGATGGGTTCACTACAAATTTTTTCCATGCTTGTTGGGATTGGCTAAAGGAAGAAATCTGGGCTTTGGTGGAGGAATCTAGGAAATCAGGGAGTATTCTCAGAGCTCTTAACTCTACATTTCTAACTCTCATACCCAAAGAAAGTGGAACAGAGGATCCTGGAAAACTAAGACCTATTGCTCTGTGTAATTTCATCTACAAAATCATTTCTAAGGTTATTGTGAATCGTCTAAGACCCATTCTTCCTCTCATCATCTCACCAGAACAAGCTGGGTTCGTGGAAGGCAGGAAAATTCTGGTCCATGAAACTATATGTTCGCTCAAATATTTGAAGAATCCAAGTATGCTCCTAAAACTGGATCTTTCCAAAGCTTATGATAAATTGAATTGGCAGTACTTGGCAGGTATTATTAAAGCTTTTGGCTTCTCAGAGGAGTGGACAAATTGGGTTATGAATCTGGTTTCCTCAGCATTCTTCTCAATCTTGGTCAATGGCTTCCCCTCGAACCCCTTCAATGCTTCAAGAGGCATTAGACAACGGGACCCCCTATATCCCTTCATTTTCATCATTGCAGCGAAAGGATTAGGAAGGATGCTCACGAGTAGGAGAGCAACGAACAAAATTCAGGGCTTATCTCTAACAGAAAGGATGGATCCCCAGACCCACTAACAGTTTGTGGATGATAATATGCTCATGGGCCCCTCATCGGTCCATGAGGCTAGAGGAATCAAAGAAAGTCTGAATACTTTTTTGGAAGCTAGAGGCTGAGAAATTAACAAGGAAAAATATCAGACTTTCTTCTTCAATACCTTGCAAATTACCAAAAGAAACTTCCTCAGAATCCTTGAGTTCTCGAAAGGCAGCCACCCCTCTAAATATTTGGGATCATCGCTTGTAGAATCAACTATCATACAAATATATTGGAAGTAACTGTTAGATAAAATCAACAAAAATCTCAATTTATGGACTTACAGGGCCCTCAATTTCTCAAGTAGACTCATCCTGGTAAAATCGATTCTTCACGCAATGCCCATTTACCTCTTTTCAGTGCTGGCAGCCCCGAAATCAATCATAAAACAAATCATGAATATTCAGAGGAAATTCCTTTGGGGAGGATCAAAAGGTAATAGAAAGTGGCCTCTTGTGGATTGGCAAACCATATGCACTCCAAAGGTTGTAGGGGGGCTAGGGCTCCGAGACCCTCTTGACAATAATAAAGTTATGAGCGCAAAATTTGGTGGTGATGGGTTAACTATGAAGAGGAGCTATGGGATAAATTGTGGAACTTGAAATATGCCCCCCAATGGCCCAAGCAATCCCTGGTTCGCTTTGGAGAAAACCTCCCAGGATCAAGCATTTGGAAGGTGGCTCAAGAAAATAGAGGATTGGTTCAAAAGCACAAATTCTAGGAGGTAAGAAATGGACAAATAGCTCGATTTGCAAGTGAAGCATGGAACCAGGAACCGGTACTATCATGTGGGGATGATTCCCCTTTAATTCGTGATTTTCTCCAGAATCAGTCCCAAGGTAAGGTGGTGGAATTTTGGGATACCGTAATGAAGACCATATTTTCAGGTCGTGGAAATATCGGAGTTGGTGGCAAGCCCAAGCACCTGTGGAAGACATTGAATATTTTATATCAGAGCTCCACTCTAAAAGAATATCCAAGAATGAGGGTCCAAATAAGCTCAGATTGGGTTATACCAATTCTGGCAACTTCAATCCCAAAGAAGCCTTAGGTATGCTAACAGGGACTTAGAATATGGAGCCCGAAGCCAAATGGGGGAAAATATGGATAGGAGGATGGTGGCCAAAGGTCTCAGTTTTCTGCTGGCTCATGATTAAATGACGTATCCTAACATGGGATAACCTACAAATCAAAGGAATCTATGGACCGTCTAGATGCTGCATGCGCAAGGAGAACAATGAAACCATCAACAATCTATTGGATGAGTGCAAAGTGGCAGACTCAATTTGGGAAAAAGAAGCGGCCATTTTTAGAAGAAACCATTGTCACAAAGGACAACCAGACTTCACAATCGCAGAATGGCCTATGAAATGATTCAAAAATAAAATTGTCAACCTCCTATGGGAGCTTCTACCTGGCTTCACTTTATGGGAAATATGGAAAACCCGCAATAGCGAGACCTTTGAAAACAAAACAAGAAAACGAGGGGAAATATGGAATTCCATAGAATCTCATCTTAAAGAAACAATTACTCTTCATCAGCGGACGCAGGAAGAATTTATAGCTGAAGAAAATGAAAGAATTATTCTATACGAATTAGGGATTGGGGAATTACCTTCCAACAATTCTATTTCTCTTTCAGTTCCAGTGTTCATCTCTAGCCCGAATTCCTGGATAGGACCACTAGATGGGTCCTTCAAACTCAATGTCGATGGAGCGGCCAAAGGAAATCCAGGTCTCGCTAGATTTGGGGGCGCAATAAGGAATTCGAAGGGAGATATTCTTAGTTTATTCTGGTGATCAATTGGCAGTATTACTAACAATATGGTCGAGCTTGAAGGTCTTATAAATGGATTAAATTGTGTGGTACAAACAGGAAAAACTCCATTGGTGGTGGAGGGGGCCTCACATATTATTATCAATATTGCCCACCGGCTTCAATCAGGTGCATCAACCTCCCAAGTCTCAAAGAACTGGAGATGGGAGGGTCAGTTATGCACTCTTAGGAAAATTCTAGCAGGCCATGAAGCCATTCTTCTCTTGCATGTTAAATGAATGAGCAACAAGGTGACAGATGCTCTCACGAATGTAGGAGTGGAAAGCAGTCAATATTTCCATGTAGAGGAAATCAATGACAGAGGAAATACCCAGACAATTTGGCAACGTTGCTTGAAGTTGGTGGAGGGTCATAAGGAAGCTAGTTGTATTCTATACAACTGGCCAACTCAAACCATTCCACAGCATGCAAACGACAGGGGGCAACCAACTTTAATGGGAAGGTAGATGGAAGGCATGTCGACATCATGAAGCGAGCCCACGATTATCATGGTGGTAGACACAAAAAGAAGGGAAATGTCTCGATCGCCGGGTGGTCTGCTTCTTGACATGCCTAAACATGCGGACATGGTACGGAGCATGTTGGGGCAGAGAAAGGTCAAATCAATAGCAGGGGAGCTCAGTAATCGGCATTTCTTTTTATCCTCGAGCAGAAACTCATTGCAGATCGATCCGTGGGAAGGGAGGAAGAGAGGACGAACATGTAAGTATATGGGTATAGGGAATACATTAGAGAACGTAAGAATGGAAATATGGTCGATATCCATATTAACTGCTACTCAGGGAAGTAAAAGGTGGAAAATCTCTTGCACAATATGAGATATCTGATGAAGTTGGCGGAAGGGAAGAAAATTATAGTGATTAAGGCCGGAAGCACAAGCATAGTTAAGGAGCATTCCGGTATACGGGAAGATCAGTGATCTATAAATTTGGGTTCTCAAGAACGTAAGGATCCAAGCAAGGTGACGATCCTCTTCCTCTCGTATCCCAGAAATTATCTGTGTGTAGTAACCATGCCGCGATACTGGGGAGCCCGCAACCGATCGAGAGGAAATAGTAGAGGGGAAAGCCACAGTGAGGCCTCCCCTAGTTCTAGGAATGATTTCATGCCATCAATTGGAAAAGATCTTGTTCTGGAACCCTTCAGTTGGGGAGACCAATATATGGCATAAGCACTAACTGCAATCGAGGCCTTCATAGCCATTTTGGAAATTGATCTCCTAAGGGAGTATGAGGTCCTAATGGAGCGACCTTTGCTGTCCAACCCATTCTGGACTGCTCGCATTCTTCTGTCCCAGGACATTCAAGTTAAAATTCAGATTTCTCAAGGGATTCAGGATGCTCTGGACATAATTTGACACGGGCAGTAGGAAAGCTCTGCTGGTTTTAGACTTCCAGAGAAAATTGTGAAGGACATGCTGTAAATCCCAGGGAACATGTCCACCACCTCGATGAACACCCCAGCCAATTCGCCTGTTAATGCTGAGGTAAGAAACACTCCTTCTCAGCGCGTAGATCACCACCCGGGACCTGACCGGGAGGCAAGAAGCTAAGAGGGGACTTCCTGTCCTCTGTCCTCTATCTTTTTGTTGCTTAAGGTTTATCTCTCTGTCGAACTCTGTTTTAAGGTTTTTTCTGTTTTGGCCCGATATGGTTTTGATCAGTGTGGGTTTTGAGTCATCTCCTTCAAGGCTCAACCTCTCAACCGTTCGTCGACAACTTTGGTTTCCTCGGCTAGGCTCCTTGGATGGCATCAGGTTTATGGTACTCTTTGTCTTAACTCCTTCTTGGTCCCCAGCCATGATTGAATCCATCCTCTAAATGTCTCAGTATAAGGGGAGTTTTGGAAATGGCCCCTGATTATCTCAGTATTAGGGGAATTTTGGGATTTGGTAGGAGCCAGGCCTAGAGGCTCTCGCATTGTAACAGCTCAGTATAAAGCTTATACCTCTACTTCCTAGTTCAGTTAAGATCATCGAGGTAGGCCTTATTAGCCATGTCTTGGTCCAAACTGGTGTCGTTAACCAGGACCATTTGTAATCCTATCTTTTTGTACAATCTTTCTATACTATAATAGAATTTTCCTAATTACTCATAAAAAAAAGTTTCATTTTTGTAAGTTTAAAATTTTAGTTGATAACATTTCTCCTTAATGATTTGTAAAGTATTGAAATTCTTTTTAAAAAAGCACAGTTTATTTATAAGATAATTGGACTAAGGTACCTAGAAATAACCTATGGAATAGATTAGAAGACATAAAAGTTCCTTTCGATTTGAGAGTTGCCACAATAAGGTTATACAAGAATTTCATTGCCAATTTTAAGAGCAATGATGGGTGGAAGAAAGATATTAAGTGTAATATCATATTTAAACAAGTTTCCTCCCTCTCCCCTACCCCATTTGGAATTTACACCGATAAGCTAGAAAGTTTTTTGGAGGAAGCAGGCTATGCTAGCACGATCTTAGCTGGAATAGTCATCATCCTTCTTCTCTATGTTGACGATATTGTTCTTCTGGTAAGGTGTCCATTGGATCTTGATAAGAAACTAAGACTTCTTAAGGATTTTTTCTCTACCATGTGTATAACTGTTAACGCTGACAAAACAAAAGTTATGATTATCAAATCCAAGAAGGAAACTTGCACTAATTTTGTGTATGACAATAGAAACTTGGAGGAAGTGTCTTCTTACAAATACCTAGGAATTGGTATTCATCACAAGCACAACTGGAACTATAACATTGATAAAAAGAATAATGGAGGGTGGAAAGCTTATTTTGGTCTTGAAAATTATTGTAAAGAAGCAAACCTTGTGATGTGGGATAAAAATAATCTCATCTTTGGAACTTTAGTCACTCCTGTTATCTTGTATGGATGTGAGGTTTGGAGTTGCAACATCTCTAGGAAATCCTAGAGAAAAATTGAGCAAATCCAAAAGATCTTTTTATGTATAACCTCAAAATCAAAATAAAGACCCCCTACCCTATTCTCCTTATACAGGCGGGTCTTTCCCTTATTGAGAACCTAACTATGACTAGGCTCCTGTTGTACAAGCGCAAAATCAATAATATGGGAGACCATAGAATTCCTAAGCTAGCTTTAAATTCCAGCCAAAACCACCCAAGGCTTAAGAAATATTGGTATAAAGATACCAGGGCATGGTTAAATAGTTTGGAGATCGATGAAAATGTTGCATTGCAAAATATTAATAATTTTAAAAATATTGTTACTTATAAGTTAAAATAGAAAATGTGGAGTGAGAAAGATTTAAAGGCTAAAAAAGAAAATTAAGATACTATAAGAAGGTAATCAACCCCACTCTATAAGATCAAAAGTATCTCTCTGATTTAACTAGTTCAAAGAAAAAAATCAATATAACCAAAATAAGAACGAAATATCATGATCTCCATAGTGAAATAGGTCGTTGGGAAGTTCCTAAAACACTATGGGTGGAAAGGATTTGCCATATCTATGAGAATATGAACATTGAAGATGAAAATCACTTCCTCTTAGAGCGCCCTGCACACACCCACATTGGATTTCAGTTTCATAATCTTTGTTGCAATACCGACCTTCCTAGCCTTTTAGCATATCAAAATTATAGTGAGCTCGGAACACTTCTCTACAAGCTCTTTGAGTACATGAATACAATTTTAAAACAAAGTAAATAATCTGTTTCTTTAGGTCTGATAGACCAAAGTTTGGTCTCAGTGGACATTAACCAACATCAACATCATCATCATTATGTATTTTTCATAATTAATATATATAATTCTAATACTTTTTACAGAATTCCAATCAAACTTCAAATAAAATAGGAAAACAAATTTAATTTTAAAATTTTAAAATATAATATTTTTAAATTAAAAAAAAAAAAGATATTTTTTAACTACATCCACTAATTAATGACTTGGAAGGCTTACTATAACCTTGAAGAGGATGAACTATAAAAAATAGTCATAGAAGGAGACTTAGTCCTCGAAGACAATCAACTAAAAAATGTTACAGGAAGAGCTATGGCTACGAGTAAATGACAAACATTAATGTAAATCAAGGTCATGCTAAATCACTAGGAAAACATCTACTTAACAAATAACAACAAACATTAATGTAACCTAAGGTAGTGAAGCACCAAAGCATAGGGCACTCATTAAGAAGAGTAACATAAAAGTTGTTTATATTTTCAACTAACTTTAAGAAGAAACAAATATTATTTTTTATTTTAATCAATTTATAAATATTTGAAGTTTAATATCATAAAATTATATATTATTTAAGCATCATCTATTAATTTATTCAAAATTATAGGTTATTTATGCATTCAGGTATCAATTACCAATTTTCTATTTATCAACAATCAATTATTTTTAATATTTTTTTCATTTCTCACATTTTTTTATTTATCTTCCAATCAATTACGACTTATATCTTCATCAGCTACCATTTGTTTTATATATAAATATTTCTATAATTGTTTATTTCAAATTTTGAACTACTAATACAATCAATCTCAAGAGTACAGTTGTGACATCCTCATGCAATCTAAATGAGTTATCTCTCACAAAGTGTGAGTTGTTCACCCATCAACTATGAGTTATCTATGCATCAAATAGAATCAATCTTTATAGTACACTTGTCTCATACTCATCCAATCTAGAAAAAACATAAGTGCTTTTGCACACAAAATCTTAAATAAAAACACCTATCAGCGTAAATGTAATTGGTAAAATTCTCAGATAATAAAAAAAATTGGTAGTTGATGCATGGATAACTCAAAGTTATTGCATGACAAGTATTAGTTGATGCATGGATAACACAATTATAAAAAAAAATTATATCACATTCAGTTATAGAGAACATTATATAAAAAATAAGATGCATGGATAATGGGAACTTACTCTCATAGTGACTAATACAACTAGTTTAAATAAAAAATGGTTAGCAATAACATATTCCTCACACAAAACAACTTTATTACAACTAAGCATGAAAAACAAGTAAAAATGGCATAGAATCAATAGAAGGAAGGGAAAATTTATGTTTCCTTTTGGAAATGGGAAATATTGTAGGCATTATGTATGAAAATAAAAGTTTCTCCTCATAATAGGAACATTTTATCGACCTTCACATTCAGGTTTTATAGGAATTTTTGTTGAAATAATGTAGAAATGCTTACAGAGTATCTAGGATTAGGGTTGATGTGTACTTTCTATGTTTAGTATGTAGAGGTTTCAGATCCACATCTTATGGATCTAGATGTTGGTTTGTTATGATAAGCTACATCTATATATTGTAATTACTTCACATTAATCAATTAAATTGGTTTGACCATTCCTTGTGTAAGCGAGACTATGAGCTCTACTTTGTCTGCCTTCTAATTCTTAGTTGGTATCAGAGCTGTAAGTTGAGTACGGGAGCCAAATTTTTTTTAAGCCATTGCCATTGCTGCCTGAGATGAGCCACCATTGTGAGAATGTTGAGCATGTGATGAGCATGAGAGATTAGAAGCTGGGTGATTGGGTGAAGAGAGGTTGTGAGAAGGAGGCGCTCGTGAGTCAATTATTGTATGCCACCATCAAATTTTACATTCTATATTCTGAAATTAATTCTGCCTTCATTGATTGCTGACATCGCTGGTCTACTAGTGCCACTCAGTGAGTGAACGTTACAGCGTAGAGTGTGGAGGCCACCCACGACCGTTCTTTGAAACTGAATCACAGTTCTTTGAAACTGAATCGCAGCTCGTGCCAAGTCTAGAAGCCGTCTGAAGGAGAAACGTGAGATCAATTGGTGAGTCAATAGGCTGGAGATTGCTGCTCCTTCTACTGTGAGATCGCTGCATCCAATTCAGAGGAGCTGCAGAGCCAAAGTTTTTGGCCTGAGTAAGCATAAGCGTGGAGAAGGCTGATAAAAATTCTTTTAGCATGGAGATCACTGTGCTAGGCGCAAGTGTTGAAGGAGGCACATAGGTGTATGCTGAGCTCTTACCATTCACCCTAAAGTTTGCTATGTGAGGAACAGATGTGAAGTTTGATGTGTTAAGGTTTGAAAATCGTGTAGATTGGTGCATTCTTGGCACCTCCTATCACCTAAAGAAGAGAAGCAGTGGCATCACCACAAACATTAAGAGGAAAAGTGGTGCTCAAGTAGTGGAACCACCTGTCAGCCATAGTTGAGAAGCGGTGGCATCACTGATAGTGAAGATAAAGAGCATTTCTCAAGGATTTCCTTGCATCGATTTCAGGCACTGCCCCCAGAAACGCCTTTGACAAAAATAAAAGGTGTAGTTCTACATTTTTTTCTCCTATTGGTTATAGATTAGCTCTCCAGCTCAGCCGAAATAAGGTAAAATGGAAAATCCACCTCTAACTGATAGGTATCTCAATGAAGCATCCAAATTAAATGATGAAAATTACGTAAATTCGAAATTTAAGATGATTATTGTGCTTGAATCCACTAATGCATGGTTGATTGTGATCGGTGATGAGCCGAGGCCTGCAGCTGCCGCATTGCTCCCATACTGGAATAAGCGAGAGCTGAAATAAAAACTGACATTGACGATGTCTATCAAAGATAACATCATTTTTCATATCACAAACTGTACGACATCCAAGGCAACATGGGACACGCTCAAAGGCCTATATGAAACAACTGATGCAAATTGGTTTTTTTTCTCAAAACCAAATTGTTCTCAATCACGATGGAGGCTAATGAAGAGGTAAGCAAATTTATTTCTCACATTAAAGAACTCAATGATAAATTGGGTGACATAGGTGAAGTTGTTGAAAGTTTTGATTTAGTAACAGTCACTCTAAAAGGCTTACTACCAGAAAACAAAGTGTTTATCTCAGCACTTGTAGCGAAAGAAAAAACCCCCAAATTTTGAAGAAATTACAGGGATTCTAATCCAAAAAGAATAAAGAATGAAGAACTATGATCTGGATGCTGGAGGTTCATACTTGGCACTGATGGCAAGAGGTCGATATTCACACAGAGGAAAATGATGGAGTAGACCATGGAATGGAGAGAGAGGAAAACAATGGAATGGAGATAGAGGAAAATTTCATTCAAAACATAAAGGCATGGCTCAGACTGATTCTAATAGAAGTAATGTATATGGTCATCATTGGGGCAAACCAAGACAGCTCAATAGAAATCATTATCAAAAGAATTTCTATAGAAATCGAAACTACAATGGAAGTCACAATGGAAATTTTGCAAATACAGACACCACTGAAATTAATGACTTTAAAAATATGAGATTATTTATTTCTGAAGATGCTCTGTCTATTGAGACAGACAATGAGAATGCGTGGTTCATAGATTCAGGTGCATCTACACATATGTCTTGTAAGAGAGAATGGTTCGATGAATACAATAACAAACATGATGGAACTCATATCTATTTAGGAGATAATAGGTCACACTAAGTGCAGGGTTATTGAATAACAAAAGTAATATTATCTAATGGTCAATTGGGACAGATTCATAATGTCATGTGTGTTCCTGGAATTAAGAAAAAATTAATATCTGTTTCAACCATAACCGAGAATGACGTGAAGGTAGAGTTTGGCAAGTACCAATGCCATATCAAAGACATTCGAAACCACTTCAAGATCGTTGCTACATGTTCAAGATGTGGAGGACTGTACAAGCTAGATGTGAGCAAAGATGGTCATCGAGAACTTGTATCCATTGTAATCACCACAGAGGAACTCTGGCACGAGAGGTATGGCCATATTAACCACCATGATATTGTATTACTTCAAAGGAAATCTATGGTTGAAGGTCTTACTGTAATAAATAATGAACATTTAGAATGTAGTGCATGTGCACTTGGAAAACAACATCGAAATGAATTCCCAATACATCAAGAAAAGAGGCAAACTGGTCTGCTTGAATTAATTCATACACACCTATGTGGACCTATGCAAACTAGATATTTAGGAGGTGCATCATATTTTCTGACATTTATTAATGATATATATATATATATACACATGGGTGTACTTCGTAAGAAGGAAATGATATGTATTTGAATACTTCAAGGAGTTCAGAACCATGATTGAATAAGAAGACAAAAAAATGCATTAAAATTCGCAGATCAGACAATGGTGGTGAGTATGTGTCTGGAGCTTTCAAGAAATACTATAAGGAGAATGGAATCAAACAACAGTTTACAGTATCACACACTCCTAAAAAAAATGGGATAACAGAGCAAAAGAATAGAACACTAGTTGAATGTGCACGCATCATGCTATAAGGTAAGCAAATTTTGAATGGTTTTTGGGAAGAAGCCGTGAATATGGTTGTATATTTGAAAAATATCATTCTGAAAAAGAAATTAGAATTTCAAACACCATTTGAGGTTTTCAATGGATATAAACGACAATTTAGGAATCTAAGAATCTTTGGTTGTAAAGCATTTGCGCACATACCAAAAGATGATAGGAGGAAACTAGATGTTAAATCACTTAAATGTGTCTTTGTTGGGTATTGCAATGATCACAAAGCCTATAATTTGTTTCACCCTAGAACTCATAAATTAATTGCTATAGAGATGTGGTGTTCCATGAACATACAGATACAAGTAACAAAACAAAAAAATGGCATAGTTTGACTAACAATGATGAATATGTCAAGTTAAACTCAATAGTTCAGGCTCAGGAAGTGGAAGAGCCACAAGAGAAGAAGGAGGAATAGAATAACATAAGCAGTAGTGAAAGAAACAGAAGCAACAGTGAAAGTAGCAAAATCAGAATGATTACTTCTACAAGTTCAGTGAAATACACAACAAAAAGTAGAAGGATTATGGATGGAACCCCTGCAGGTAATTTAATTCTAAGAAGGTCAACAAGACAGACTCTTACCCCTCCAAGGTACAATGACTATGCTCTAATGTCTAATTTAATGAATATCAGTGAACCAATGAATTACAAACAAGCCAAAGATAAAGTAGAATGGGTTGAAGCAATTAATGAAGAATATAACTCAATTATGAAAAATCAGACTTGGGAATTGACTGAGTTACCAGAGGATAAGACACCCATAGGCTGTAAATGGTTTTTTAAATATGAGCTTAAATAAGATGGTAGCAGAGAAAGATTTAAAGCAAGACTAGTAGCAAAAGGCTATACACTAAAGGAGGGAATTGACTTTGAGGATACTTTTGCACTAGTCGCAAAACTAAACACAATTAGAGTTTTGGTTGCATTAGCCACAGCACATAAATGGAAAATCCATCAATTAGATGTAAAATATGCTTTCCTAAATGGAAATTTAAAACAAGAAGTCTACTTAGTTCATCCTGGAGGCTATGTACAAAAAGGTGAGTAACATATTTTATGTAAACTAAAGAAATCTATTTAAGGATTAAAACAGGCTCCTTGGTCATGGTACATAAAGCTTGATACCTTCAATAGTTTGAAATGAAAGACCTTGGAGAACTACACTATTGTTTGGGACTTGAAGTTTGGAGAGAAGCTGGAAAAACTATGGTCACTCAAAGTAAGTATGTAAGAGAAATATTGAATAGATTCAACATGAGTGATTGCAATGTATCATCAATTCCTTTAGAACAAAATGTGAAATATGCAGTCAAGATGGATCAAAGGATGTAGATGGTACTTTCTATCAACAATTGGTGGGAAGCTTGAATTATATCACTACCACAAGGCCAGATATATCATATGCAATCATCATTTTGAGCCAATTTATGGCTAAACCAAATGACAACCATTGGATAGAAGGAAAGAAAGTCCTTAGATATCTGAAAGGGACAATGAACTTTGGTCTTTTATACACTGATAAGTTTGATGTTCAATTGGTAGGTTTTTCTGATTTTGATTGGGCAGGAAATCTAGATGACATAAGATCTACTATAGGATATGCATTCAACATTGGATCTGGAGTCCTATCATGGAGCAGCAAGAAACCGCCAACTATTTCTCTATCATCCACATAAGCTGAATACAAAGCCATGTCTAGTTTAACATGTGAAGCTGTCTGGTTGAGGAGGATTCTTGAAGACATTGGAGAAAAGTAAACATAACCCACAAAAGTACATTGTGATATTCAAAGTGTGGTCAAATTGGCACACAAACATATTTATCATGCAAGGACAAAACACATTGAACTCCAACATCATTTTATGAGAGAAAAGATTGAGTCTAAGGAAATTAAACTTATTTATTGTAACTCAAGTGATAATGTCCCTGACATATTTACCAAACCTATTTTCAAGATTCACTTTGATATCCTTAGGAAGAAATTAGGTGTTGTAGAAAATCCATTTCTACATTAAGGGGGTATGTTGGAATAATCTAGAAATGCTTGCTGAGTATCTAGGATTAGGGTTGATGTGTACTTTCTATGTTTAGTATGTAGAGGTTTTAGATCCACATCTTATGGATCTAGTTGTTGGTTTGTTATGATAGGCTATATCTATATATTGTAATTACTTCACATTAATCAATTGAAGTGGTTTGACCATTCCTTGTGTAAGCGAGCCTATGAGGTCTGCTCTGTCTGCCTTCTAATTCTTAGTCATTTCACCTTCCTTTACATTCACCTTAATTAAGGAAAATTGGTGTTATTTTCTTCTTGTTGAACCTTAGAATATTCAATAGCTTGAATCTAGTTGCATATTTTTATACCTCTTTTCTTTGAAGGAAAATATTTAGATTAAAATCTTTTTTAGATTAATTTATTTACTAGCACACCCCTATAGTTTGTTGTTGAATCACATCTATCGGGATTAAATGGTTAAGAAATAGTTATATGGAATGGAAGACACTTTGTATGTTTTTATTACTCATATTCTTTTAGATAAATAGGTTCAAGTATGAGTTATCCATGCCTAGCTACATGTTATCACCTACATTCTTCTTGTTATCCATTTATAAACTATGAGTTGTTTTTTGTATATTTTTTAAAATTTTATCTTACATTCTTCTAGTTATCTTCCATGAACTATTGGTTATCCATTCATTATCTATGAGTTATCCATGCATTGCTACCCTTATCCATTCATCACGTAGCTATTAATCGATTATTATATATATATATTATAAATGTTTATTTCAAATTTTGAACAACTCCCATAAAATCAATCTCGACAGTACACTTGTTTCATTCTTGTTTGTAGATTAAAAAGCATAGGACCTAGTCCACCCCAAATCTCAAATAAAAACCTCTATGGACATAATTAGTAATATCATATTAATACAATTTATTAGTCTCAAATTTGCCTAAATAATTTTAAATAAAAAAAATCATTTATTTCTTTTAGGTTAAAAATAAAAATAACCATAATATTTCACCATATAAATTGAGTTTTATATTTTTTTAATTCAACTAAACTCTTTTAAATAAAAAAACATAAATAACTATAATAGCTCACAATATAAATCAAACTTTATATACATTCTATAATCAATTAAATATCTACATATATGATATATAATCAATTAAATATCTACATATATCATTTTTTTTTCCACAGAAAAAATTCATAACTTTATATACAAGATTCAAAATTACATTTTTTAGATGATCCACTATCAAAATGATAAGTGTCCGTTTGATCTATACAATCAGCTCAGAAAATCTTATACAAAATATCAAAAAATAATTCTTCATTACAAGTATCATCCATATACTGCAGATATCCATCAAAAATCAACAACCAGTCAAGCGGTTGTCCACAAATACTTCACAAAAATTTTAGCTCCATTGCATAAATATTCATTACAGGTATCATCCATATACAACAAGTATTCATCAAGGAAATAGGCAAGCTGTTGTCAACAAATACTGCACAAAAAACTGCATTATCATGAAAGTCATTACCATCAATGTCATAAAAAATCATCCAAGTATACAATTCATCTATTCAAAAAAGACAATTGTATTATCTTCCATACAGTAATCAGCTCCAAACATTGCATAAGTATCTCCATAGCAAATCATATATAAGACTAAGTCCATAAAAAATTCATTGAACAGTTCAGATTGTCAACAAAAACAAAAAGATTAGATCATAATATCTTAAAAAGAGCAGTAACCAATAGACCAGCTCAAAAAACCTGATAAGTATCAAGTTTCTCAGATCCAATAAACTCAGAGATAAGCCAATATCCATCCTAAACTTTCCCACCATCATTGGCTAACTTATCAGCTAATGCATTTCTTTCTCTATAAATGTGTTTGAAATCTATTTGCTCAAATAAATCAGATAGTCTGTTGACTTCTTGTATTAACTGAGCAAGTTGCAGATTGTGAATTCTGAATTTACCTGTAATCCAGTTAATGACTAGCAAGGAGTCTCCAAACACCTGGATTTTAGATAGCTGCTTGTCCAATGCCAAAATTAAAAGTAATTTCAAAGCATATAACTTGACAAGATTGTTAGTACCTATCCCCAAACCAGCTTTAAAGGTGAAAAAATGATCATCTTTGAGGAAAAGAATAACCCCAGTGCCACACAGGTGTGTATCACCAGAAGCTGAACCATCAAAAACACCCCAAGGTTTAGATTTGTCAATAATCTCCTCAGTATTGATTTGAATCTTCAATACTTCACTATCTTGAGGATAAGAATAAAGTAAACCCAAACTAGATGCAGAAACCTACGCAGGAGATGGAGTAAAATCATCAAAACAACTATGATTCCTAGCCTTCCAGATAAACCAACTTACAATGACAAGAAAATATCTGATTGATTTTACCTTGTTATTGAAACACCAATTCTTCATACAAGAAATAATCGAGTCCCCAAACCATAAATTCTTAATTTTTACCTTAGACTCTATCTCCCTCCAAACAGATTTAGTAAAAGGACATTCATCCCCTAAATAAAAATTTGTTTCAGCATCATCCTGACCACTCCCAACCCCTGATTTTAAGTATATCCCATGTAAGGGATTTACCTGAGAATAAAAATCAGAAAAATATTTTTGACTTAAGGGGGCACTTAAGTTGCCAAATCGTGCTCCAACACCAAGCAGTTTCCATCTCATGCTTTTCCAGAATCAAATGCATGTATCCATCTTTAGGAGAATACTTACCATATTTTTCCTGGTTCCATACAAGCACATCATCGTCATTTTTCAATCTGATATGACTAGTTTTTAGGATGGCTAGGTATCCATTCCATACATTAATATCCTGAACCTCAACAAAACCAAGTACTTCAGCACTTAGCCATCCTTGTTCCATCAAATGAGACATTGTTGATGACCCAATATCTTTCAGAAAGAAAAAACCTAGAGAATGTAGAATATCAATCAAGTGAGAGGGTAAGCTATGTCGCCATTTACAACCTTCCCAAGGATCCAAACCAATACGAACATCAGCTCCATTCCCAACCTTCCAAACAAGAAAATCACCAATAATATTAAAAGACCAGAGCACAGATTTCTAACAAATAGATATACCTGTTTTCTTCTTATCCTTGACTCTTATCCAGTCTAGCAATGTAAGAGGCCTAATATATTTCTGACCGACAATCTGAACCCATAGTCCCGAGCCATGGATAATGTTCCATACACTCTTAGCAGCAAGTGCTTTGGCAAATAGAGTAGGTACTTTCAACCCCAACCCACCCATTGATTTTTTATTTGCCAATACCTTCCAAGAAATCCAAGGCAATCCAGAAGATGATCCACAGCTACCAGACCATAAAAAGTTAAAACATAGCTTTCTAATTTTCTCAATAATCTCTACTGGAATCCAGAAGTGCATCGAGTAAACAGGAAAATCTTCAAGGACAGACTTCATCAAAATAAGCTTAGCACCCCTGGACAACCATCTAAAGCTCCAATTCTTAATGTGTTTTTTAGCTTTTGCAATGAGCCAGTCCCAATCTTTCCGTAAATATCTATAAGGTTTTAGAAAAAAACTAAGGTATTTCATACCACTTTAAATTTTTAGAACAATGAATGAAAAAATGTTTTGTAAAGAGATCAACTCTGTATCATCCAACCCAGAATAATAGAAAGATGATTTATCCTCATTAATCATCATCCCGGAGGCTTTAGTAAAATCCATCAAAATTTCATACAAAGTTGATAAAGACTAGGAAGATCCATCAGTGATCATTACAATGTCATCCACAAAAAGAACACGAGTCAATGAAATATTATTGCCAAAATAGATGCCCTTGTAAACACCACTTAATTTAGCAAAAAGTAGAGCCCTACCCAAACCTTCAACAAGAATAAGAAAAAGCAAAGGGGAAAGTGGACACCCTTGTCTAAGTCCACGACCAGACTTAAAGAAGCTAGAAGCCACACCATTAATCAAGACAGAAAAAGATACAGAGGTTAGGCTGCTCATAACCCAAATAATGAAGGATACATCAAATCCCATTTTGGTTAAAATAACCTGCAAAAAAGTCCAACTGACTATATTGTAGGCTTTAGACAGATGGGTGAATCCACGGACCTGAGTAACACTTTTTGGCAAGCGCATTTCGGCAAAAACAGAAAAACGCACCTCGGTCAAGGGCTTGTTAAGCCCTCGACTGAGGTCTTAATATCTCGACCGAGGTTTTATCAAGCCCTCAACCGAGGTATCTAAATACCTCGGTCGAGGTATTTAAATACCTCGACCGAGGTATTGCGGGCTTTAAAAACCCTTGGTCGATGTATTTAAATACCTCAACCGAGGTATTTAGATACCTCAGTCGAGGGCTTAAAAAAACAGACTTAGCCCACATTCAAACAAATGGAAAATTTCTTGTGCCTTGCAGAGGTGTAAACCCTGCCATTCCTAGCACATAACTGAGCGGAGTTGATACCGATAGATTCACCAATCAATCTTCTATCCATTGAGGTATCATACACGCATTTTGGAATTCATATGATATTTATTTTTTAATTACTTCTAAAACTTATACTTAGAAAACCGCACTGCAACTTCGAAGCAGCTCAAAGAAAAATCCGTAGAGTTAAAAATACACAGCCAAAAAATTCTTAAAAATGCACACATCACATATCGACGTGTCCTCTTCAAAAGGGTATCTTTGGTTTTTCAATTTTTGAAAAAATAGAAAAAATTTCTTTACGTGGACAAATATGTGTTTAAAACGATGCTGAAATCGAATGTGGTCACTTTCGAAAAATAATAAATAATTGTATATTGCGAAAAAAATTAACAAAAAAATATGCACATCACACTACATTTTATGTAGATCATGCTCATATATATATTTTGTTTAAATTATTAATGCAAGATTGAATTACTCTACGTGGACATGAGCCACTTATTAGCTTCTTCAAATTTTTAAGGTCACACAGTTCATTAAATGCAAAAATTCACATAATAAATGACATCGAAATATTTTTTTTAAAATATCACTATGAAGCCAACATAATATTCTACAATTTTTTTTTTTACTGCAAGTCAAAATTCACATGGCATATATGCGTTTTGAGGGCTTCTATCTAGCACATGAGTAAAAAATCAGGTTTTCATCGCCAAATTTGGCCAAAAAGTGTTACCCATCTTCATGGAATCACCCAGATCAATTTTCAGAACTACAGACTATAAACCCTTACAATGAATAGAATGAATGCCTTCCTGAATAGCACCCACAACATCATGGATTTGCCTACCAGGAAAGAACCCAAACTGCTCATTTGAGATATATCTGCCCAGAACCTTCTTAATTCTGGTAGATATAATCTTACCAATAATATTATAACTAAAATCACATAAAGAAATGGGACTAAAACCATCAAAAGTATTAGGAAAATCAGATTTAGGAATTAAGGCAATGAAAGTTTTGTTAAAACCAGCTAGAATTTTTCCATTCTTTCTAGAATCCTCGATAACCCTTAACAGATCCATACCCATCATATAAAAAAGAACCCTATAAACCTTTATAGGAATCCCATCCGGACCCGGACTCTTATCATTCTTACTCAAAGCAAGAACATATTTTATCTCATCTAGAGTAACAGGGGTCATAAGATCAGAATTCTCCTCAACAGATATAGATGATGGAAAATTATCAGCAATTTTCAAAAGTTCAAGAAGATGAAGATTTGTATCAGCCTGAAATAAATTCTCAAAATGATGAACACCAGCCCCAACAATAGCATCAAAAACTTCCACCATACTGCCCCTATCATCTTTGATCTTCCATATTGAGTTAACATTCTTTCTTTGATTAGCAAATTTGTGGAAAAAGGGTATATTATCATCCCCACAAAGCAGCCAGATAGCCCTACTTTTCTGTCTGGCTTCATGTTCACGATCCAAGAGGATTTTTCTCTTTCGATATTCCAAATCAATCAAAGATTCCTTATCCTCTTGAGAAGAGAAAGCAAAACCAATCTTATGAGAAAAAACTTTGAGCAAAATTTCAATTTCCACTAAATCTTTGAACTCCACCTCCTTTTTCAAAACATACCAAGAAATGGAAACATCCTTAACACGCTTGAGATTAGAGGCAAAATGTGATGCAGGGGTAACATGCAAGTTATCAGAGTAGACCACCCATGATTCTTTTAATAATTTAACCAAATCATAATTTACAAGCCAATGTGCATTAAACTTGAAAGGGCTTCTCGACTGAATCCCCCTATTCAAAATCTGAAGAAATACAGGTTGATGGTCAGAATTCCCACCACATCCCATCCACTGACAGGTTAGCCGATACAAGAAACCTATCCAATCTTTTACAAATGATCTCATCCCCTAATATTCTATTAGTCCATGTGGGAAGCATAACAGAAGGTACAATGTCCACAAGTCCAAACGTCTCCAAATATTTTGTAAAAAAATCAGATAGAGAATCCAATCTTGCTCTAGTACCCCAAATCTCAGACAATCCCATGGAAAAATTCAAATCCCCTCCTAGGATTAACTTTTCACATTTAAGGCAGTCCAATTCCATAAGATTATTCTAGAAAGCTACTCTGTCAATATATGGACCATAGATGTTGGAAAAACATATATCCAAATTGAGTTCAATAGAAAACAAAGAAGCACAAAGACCCAAACCCACACCCCAAGCATTCAATAAGTGAAAAAATCTGGATCTCCAACCTAAGAGAAGACCTCCTGATTTGCCTCTAGAATCAACAGAAAGAAAGGTTTAGCCAATCATCATGGATTCTAGTTCACCCACAAACAAGATCCCATTACCCATAGATTCTTGCAAAAATAAAACATCAATATTTTGATCTTCAACTAACCTGCACACTGCTAGTTTTTTTGGTTTACTAGCCAAACCATGAAAGTTAAGGGTCATTAAAATCATAAGGTAACCTTAACGGGGGATAAAAATGCTCTAAGTGCACCGGTTGCAATATTCTGATCAATATCCTTTAAAGCTAGACCATCAGAACAAAAACCTGAAATACCTCTGCCCAATCCAAAGCCAGATGTAATAGGATAATCCCCTGTCAATTTAGTACAAGACCTAAGGAAATAACTAGGTCGATTATCATCTTTCTCAAAAGGGGAAATGAACCCCAGATTCCTGAAAGGAGAACCAGACAAGACACCATCCTCTGAATTACCAACAGATACCTTCGAAATCCAATTCAAATCCATACCCTGAAAAGGTAAACTGAGGAGTTTAAGAGTCTGAATGGAGGACTACATAGGAAGATCCTTCCCATTAGGAGATAAACCCAAACCCTCATCCCCATGTCTCACCAAATCAGTACTCACACCAGAAAGGTCAATAGGAGGAACAACAGGATTTTTTACCCTCCAAACATATTTAGGTTTATGTAAACTATCATCACGATAATTCCTATTTACGGATAAATGACAGTGAGGAACCAAATGACCATAATCATGACATCTATTGCTTTTGAAAGGTACTCCTACATAATCTAATGATTGACTAAAAATAGATTCTTCATGCTTAATAGCAATATCAGATGCAAGTCCATTCCGAAGATCAATTAATGCCAAAACCCTCCCCAAACAACAAACCCCCGAGTCTAAAAAGGATAGATCAGCCTCTAGAAATGTCCCCAGGGTATTTTCATTAAGTTTAAAGAATTCCAATGACCAGAATTCAAAGGGTAAATTAGGTAAGTTCACCGAAATAGGCATCGAATCATACCTCTCAGTACGCGGATCAAAAAGTGGTGTCCAGCGTTTGAGCAACAAACCAGAACAATCCCATTTCCACACCCCGGCCAGAATGCAAGCAGCGTCTTCTTCTTTCTTGAACTTGAAATCTAGCCACCCCCAAGGGAGAACAAAAATATCAGGACACGTAACGATATTTTTCCAGGAATCAATAACCCACTTCTTAACCCCATCAGAAGATACTCTGCGCCCTCCAAATATTCCCACCAGTGTAAGTGCATTAGTAAGCATAATATTATTCAAATCAATGTGCTCTCCAACCACTAGAAGCGGAAAATCCACTTTAGGAACATGTTTATTGCTGCGCTTATGAACAACAGGTAAAATGTCAGGTTCTAAACACAATGAAGGACATTGCATATCGCATACCCCCAAATCTAAGGGCAATGAATGCACCTCATCAAACCCACCAAATTATTTACCAACAACCCCCTCCTTCGATACCAAATTATCGCACGACACTTCAAAAACAAGTCCCTTGGCAAAATCAAAACTTAAATCAAGACCTAAATTTGCCAAATCTGGTTCATCACAAACAAACCCTAGACCTGGACCCAAATCCACAGGACTCACCGGTGAAACCTGCTTAAGCGCAGTATAATCAAGTGTAGGCACTATTACTTCTCCACATTTCTCCACCCAGCTAGCAAACGGAGATATTGGCTCAAAACCAACAGAGGGAAGCTGAGGCACAAAGACCACAGTATTCTGCTGTGTCTATCCCACAAAATGAACCGGAGAAAGACAAATATCTACAAAAGACTGCAATAATCCCAAATCATAGCACCTAGAAGAGAAAACCACCTGTGCTCCACTTCAAACAAACATCATCAACAGGTTTAAGAAGATGCGACCTAAGGCATACAGCTACAGTATCTATCAAAACCCTAGAATCATTACTCAAAAGAAACGAATCATCCGTTGGCTCAATGGCTCTCAGCTTCATCCTCCAAAGAAACGAATGGTTCGAAACCGGAACAGAACATAAACCAAGAGAAATCACTATGGCTCCCGCATCAACACTCACAGACATCGAAATTGAGGAATGACAGGGTTCCAAAGGTTTTGATACCAGCTCCCGAGACCGAGTAAATTCCTGTCTTCCTTTTGGTAGGGTTTGAGCCAAAGACTTAATAGCCCGAAAAGACATGGCCGTCAGACTCAGGGACAGTCCTACCGCCAAATAGCATAAAAATATTAATGAGCAGTAATGTCTTTCAACGACCCATCAACATAAACCTCCAGCTTTCAATAGTGACGTACTATCTAAACCACTTGGTGAGCATGCAAAACCCGAGAACTATGTTCTGTCATGTTCTTGATTATTGCCATCCGTCCTTCTTGATTAAGAAAATGACTCCTAAGAAATCTACTAAGCGCTTGATCTTGTCTTAGTGTATAGATCATTATTCTAAAATTATACCCAAATACAGCATTTAACAATAGCATATAAAATTATTTTTAAACATTATACCCAAATACAACATATATCAAATTATTTAAAAAAAGTTCTATATTTTAGAACAAAACAATCTACAAGAAAACTTTATATTTGTAATTATTAAATAGATATTCTATATCTTAAAACCCAACTAGCTACCGTCATTACATAAATTAAATATTTGCATGAGTATTAGGAATTTTAGAAGAGGTTATAGATATTAAAAAAGTTTTCCAAGTTTCCTAAGAATTCTAAGAAATCTTTAATTTTTTATTTAAGATTTTTGTGTATTAAATAAAGTAGTTTTGAAAGTTTTAGGAGTGAAATTTATTTTATGGATTCATTTTATTTTTTTTCAAAAAAAATTTTTGTTTTTTTTGAAGCCATGTTTTGCTCAATTTTGATGAGTGATATTTTTTCACTTTAAAACTCAGCAAATTATTATATAAACTATATAAAATCCTAATAAATTTAGATATTTTTAGAAAGATGTCCCCAAATATTTTATAGTTGATATTTTGAGAATTGATAAGATTAGCCAAAATTTATACACTTTTAAATAATTATGTTCAACCTTAAAATTTTCCCTATAAAGTAGGTAAATGAAATCTAGTCGCTTCCAAAAAACTTTGAGAAATACTCTCTTAATTACATGTTTTGTTCCTTACCATCTTGTAATAAGATAACTTAACTAGTAAATATAATCTACTTCATAAAACAAATTCATTATAGTAAATATCCATGATTGTGCTACCATTATCATTGTCAAATTGATAATGAGAAGAGAAAGCATGATTAATAAAAACAAATTGAGTGTTGAACTTCTTATCTCTCCAATAAAAATGAAGATATGACAATACTCTAGAAGTGTTGTTTTTTTACTGACCAAAAAGATTTAGAATCAAAGTACAATTTTCATCTCTTCCATAAAGTTTAAAAAATAGCCTTTCTTATCTTGATTAACCTAAACTAAGATTAATAGTTTCTTTATATTACTAAAAAAAATGAGAATACTTCCCAAATATGATAATATATCTCGAATGGCTTTGCATTCATCAATAACATGTTGCAGGCAT
>LPNX010610791.1:26273-45709 GCA_001517045.1 Pseudotsuga menziesii | reverse complement strand
AAAAATATTATTAGCCTCTTCCAAACTGCCCTTCTTGCAAAGACCATTCATAAGGGTGTTGAAGCTTTCAATAACAGGAAGAAAAGCCATTTTCTGCATTCTCAAATGCATATTCACTACCATATCTACGTTTCCTACTTTGCAAAGTCCACCAATGACAGCATTGTATGTAGAAGCATTAGGTGCAACACCTTTCACCTCCATTCTGTCATACAAATTCATGACAAAATCTACATCTTCCATGCATAAACAATCAGTCAGCATATTGCAAGTTCTGACATCAGAAGCCAATTCTTTTACATAGGTGCTGTTCAGAATCTCATTAAACTCCTCCTTTCTGCAATTTTTTAAGAGTACTCTGATAAGTGACATGTAACTGCTAATACTTGGGAGCATGCCTTTCCTTTCTATTTCATTGTAGAGTTTCATACTAGTATCAAATTTCCATTGATTGCAAAGTCTGTCAATGACAGTGTTATAGAGAGAGTTGTCTAGCACAATTCCACAACCTATCATGTTATCAAGAAGTTCAGAGGCCTCCTGTATATTTCCTGCCTCAGAATGTGCCTTAACCAAAGCCTCAGGTCACAACATTGAATGCCAGACCCTTCTTCACCATCTGGCCCTGCAGCGCCGCAGCAGCTTCCACATTACCTTTCTTGCAAAACGCATCAATGATGGATGAATATGTGAAAACGCAAGGACAAGAAGGATGACATTGCTGTGCAAAATCTTGACTCTGAACCAACTGAGAGTGAGATGGCGCTTTTCCAATATAAAACTAGGAAGCAGCATGTGCCATTACAAAGACCAACCTTGACATAAATCCATAAGCTGAGTAGTCTATCCACCCCACTGTAGTATGCCATGCCATTAGATGCACTTGACTTCTTGTTGCACTTGCACCTAAGTAATTTGCACAGCTGAACTTGTCACACTAATGGACTCTAAAGTTACCCCTACCATGTGCACTGTGTCCATGGCACAACTTGACTTGACACTCTAATGGAATCTAAAGCTACCGCTATAATGTGCATGCCCATACTCAGACAAGTTGTGCCATATAAACGAAAACCACCATTCGCAGAATTAATTTTTCATTAATTAACGTAGAAATCAAGTATACAACAACTGATATAAGAAGAAATTGATGAAATCTTCAAGTCAGAATATATTATAATATTTATATCTGATAAGTTTATATTCAAACTTCAAAGACTGTGCTTCAACACAGATTACATACACCAGCTGCAACTGATGTTTTATGAGGATTCAACCTCTGCAGGACTTTCAGCACCAACTGAGATAAATGTCTTAGGCTGCAACCCAAGTATGTGTGATGTTCCCTTGCACCACCCTACCTCCCAAATACTTAGATGCTTCAATGAAGTTTATTTTCAGCCTTCAAAACTAATTGAACCTTATACATCCAAGTTGATCCAATCTCAGCTTTGGATAGATATACAATATGTGTGCAGTCACCAATCTTCAAAACCGTGATCTCCAAACTAAAATTTACAAAACACAAATAAATATGGGTCTGCTCTCAATTTGCTGCTCCAAAAATTACAGAAGTTATACTCAGCGTTGTTTGTTCCCAACTCGCATCCCACAGCTGCTGCCCCACTAAAACATTCACAAAAGAAAAACAGATTCCAAGCTTGTCCCTTTGTGAATAGCAGACTGCTACAGTCTCGCACCTTCTGCTGCTCTCTAACCCCACACTGCTACTGTTTCTCATCCCTCTACTGCCTTCTATTCTCACATCAAAGTGCATTATCTTTTTTGATGTCCATTTCTTATGTATTTACATCCAATGTTTGTCACAAGGAAATAGATCATAGGGCCGATCTGCTCCTTTAAGTGATTTTATTTTATTTTAAAACAAAATCGTGATGTTTGATCTTTATGAAGCTGACCTAAGTTTGTAATCTTGGTTTATTTTAATCAACAAGTATTCATCAGATATTGCTTGACTCTTCATGGTTCATTGCTTACAGCCCTTGATTCCTTCTTACTTCCACTCTTCATGGAGTGTCCATTGAGGTTATGTAACATCCCATTGTTAGGGATTTCAATGTCAATTGTTTCCAGGCTGAGTGGTGATTGAAACACTTTTCATGATTATTCCTTTGATCATTCATTAGATTGTTGATAACGACGGCTCATAGATGTATTTGGGCTTGTTTTAGGGCTAACACTTCCTAAAACAAAGTATCAAACTATTCTACTGATTGTGGCTGACCACTGAATTCATAGCAGTGCTCTTGACAAGATCTATCCTTGGGGCATCACTTCATTTATTGAACAGATCCGAATTCCTATTAAATCATTACTATGTGAGATTAGAGGTTTCAAGAGGCTTTCAAAATCCTTCGATGTGGCTGAGATTACCCACCTTGTTTGAATGCCAAACTTTGACTTTTATGGCCAGATTGACTGCTGATTTAGGCCCCTTATTACTGGTGGAGGTGCTGACTCGCTGAGTTTGATTAGGGCCTCATTGCTTATAGATTAGACTTCTGGCACACTTCACATTTCAATGTATTAAGCATTTGTCCTTGTGACATCAATGCCAACACTGGTTTCCAACATCTTTCAGTATTTAACGTTCTCTTGTTGTATTTAGCTATTGTCACTCATGTATTATCATAGTTTGCTAATATGAATTAGAAGTGTTCACCCTGCACAGTTTTCAACCACTAGCAATGTGAGGGAACTTTTCTTTCCATAAATCATTCTCCATTTCAGAAAGCCTTTTCATTGTGTTGTCTTCCCGAGCTTGTTTATCCTTTTTCAAGCACAAAGTCTCATCTCTCTCCATCCTCAATGTTTTCAACTCAGCGAAATATTTGCTCAATTTTCTAGTTGCTTGCATAGCTTTCTGATGAGCCCATTCAATCCGCTCTTTAAGATGCATTTCTTCTTCAACAGAGCTCGTTTCATAGAAGGAGAGAGACTAGAACTTGGGTTAAAGTGAGTCGTGGTGGTGGAAGGTGCATGTGATGTCCCAGCATCAAAAGTGAAACCTTTCTGAGCTGAAGATGATGTATCAACAGCAGCTGTACCATCTTGTGCCAAATTCAGACCAGAGGTTTTCTTTGTTTCAGCACACATCCTACAAGGCTCTGAAGTTGTAGTTACAGGCACAAAACTGGAAGATGAACAAGATGGTCTGATTGGAACAATATCCAAGATTTTTTAGATTTTTTAGATTATCCAAGTTTAGGACAGAATCAACCAATACAAGTACAAATTATCATGAGGCCCCTGTAGTAGTTGTAGCTGATTGAGCTGCTGCCTCTGTACTCACGTATGCAGAAAAATTAGACACTGGAGAACAATGTAGTGAAATGTCTTTGAATTGAGATGAACAGAACCCTGTGCACTTAGATTTGGAGATAGATCCTGATTATTACCATTGTTTCGTAATATTGAACAGCTATCTGGGGATAGATCCTGATTATTACCATTGTTTCAAACCATGCTTAGAAGTGCTGAAAAATATTTCCAAATATGGGACTGATTTCTAGCTAGAAATATGGATCTGCTTGATTCAATACCTTCACCATATGTTGTATTCTTTCCTGAATAGAGAAATGATGACTTTTGTTTCTTGTTCAGGCCATAGAGAAACAATTGATGGAGATCCGTTGCAAAGTGGTACTTATGGTGACATATACAATTTCCCTGTGAAAGAATATGAGAAATTCCTATAAATGGAGGAAATGCAGGCAGCTAATGAGGAAGAACAAAGTTGAATCTACTCCACAAAAGGCTTGACACAGAGTCAGGATCTACTCCACAAAATCTTGACACAGATAGCATCAAAACAAAGTTGAAGAGGAAAATGAGACCTCATGTGGAGGTAAATTGCAAATGTCCTTTGATTAATTATTGAAAATGAATAAGAAATATACTAATTATATCTAGATTTCATCTTGAGCTCATTCTAGTTCTATTTTTGCTGCTTGCCTACCAAAAGATCATTGAAGGACATAGTGCCTGTAACTTCATGAGCAACTGATAGTAAAGTATTTCTTTTTACCATATAAGATAAGTTGTGCATGGTTTAAATGTCTTAGAAACCTCTCTTAGGCATTTCATTTGGTATCAAAGCCAGCGAGGTGTAAATACTATGGACCTTTGGTTGAAATTTGACAACTGGATGACAAATTTGGTTGGTGTTGGTTGTCAAAGATAGATGAAATCTCTATGGATGAAATACTATGGACCTTTGGATGTCCATACTTTGGAACCTCTGTGGAGAATGTTGTCAGAGATAAGTTTTTATAGTTCTGGAGACATGAAGAGGCAGGGAAGATATCTGAAGGACTTTACTCACTTTGCACAACAAAAACATATCCCACAGCATGTGTGAAGCATTGACTGGCACGTGACCACCAATTTATATGGTTGAAAAAGATGAGTATTATTTCTGTGTTACACTCCAATGTTTAGCAGACTTAAATATTTGAATAAGGGTCACTTTATATATTAGTGACATGTGACCACTGACCAAAACAACTTAACATTTAGATGTTGAGGTTATGGGTCGTTGTTTAAAGTTTAAACCATGGTAATGAAGCATGTAATGAAGATGTGCGAGATAAATTGTAATGAAGCATGAGATAAAGATGTGCGAGATGTATGTATGCATGTGAGGGGGGTATACTAATTATGTAAGGATTATGACCAGCTTCCACATGGAATTGGTCTTATGGCATTTGTAATTTTTTTTTAAAACAGTTATAGCCGTGGATACAGCAATGGCAATTTTTTTAAAAATTTCACAGCCGTGGATACAGCGACGGCTTAGTGTGGATACATTGACGACGCAGCATGGATACATCGACGTCCTAGGGTGGATACAGAGATGGCCAGGCGTGGATATAGCGACGACTTAGACATCTAACGAAATATAGAACATTGTCGCTCTTGCGACGCAAATTAGGGGTCGTCTCTATTGCGACGAAATTGTTTCCATGGGAAAAAAAACACTTAGACGTGGCAATATCCACGCTTTTCCGTGGATATTGCCACGTTTTGCCGTGGAAAAATTGATCACTTGTACTAGTGTTTTTTCCCCGCAACAACTAAGATACTCTCAATTAACTATTGGTATCTATATCTATATCAATATACATAACACATTCCAATAACCACAATGGAGGAAATCCAAAAATATTAAGAAAACAAATAAATTACGATAAATAAGAGAGAAAGAAAGGGTTGAGAAACCTACACACCTAGGCTTGGAATGCAACTACAATTCCTAAAATATGGAGGAAGACATCTCCATGTAATAATACTCAAATGAATAATATCTTTAATTATTGATAATATAATTGATTGATCGTGAGTGAGGTAGGAGATCCCCTTTTAATGACTCATTTTAGTGATGGTTCATTGATAATTTTTTATTGACATGGTGAGGGGAATTAATGAGCTTACATACAAAATAGCTCATTTAAAAAAAAATGTTTTGTATGTTTACACAACATACCCTCCCATTTAAATAACCCTCCCCCCAAACTTTAGTTCTATCATTAGTGTGGATTAAGTCCACTCATGAGTAGTCTGAGTTTACACAAAGACATGTGAAACAAAAAATTTTGATTAATATTATTTACTTAAAGAACAAAATTTTATAGATTTACGTCAAGAAAATCACTTCAATAAAGTTCAAGAGAAATTTTCAACAAGCTCCTGGGTGTGTGCAAGAAGTTGAGGGTCTCTTTTGGCGTGTTAGATGCAATACAAAACTGAATAAACAGACATCCATCAACTTGCATGGATATTTTGAGACACTTACACAATGAATCTTGCGATCAGTAAAAAACAAGAAATGTAGGAAATTGAATGAAATTTCCAAATATATATATTTTTTCTATTGAAAATGCTGTTAAGTATCTAAAGTTAGATATTTTTTAACGAGCACTTTTTATTTTTGGGACAAATTATAAGTTATATGTTTTTGTGGGTGCAGCGTCTGAGTGTCTAAATGATGGAATAAACTTACGAAAACTGGTATACATATAGAGAACATATAGGACTAGTGCACGACTATTTTTCCAATAATAAAAATAATATTTTTAATTTTTTTTTAATTATCTAAGAGATCAAACCTCGAAAACAGTACGTCAATTGTGGGTGCAGCGTGTGAATGTCTTAATGCAATTATTTGGAAATGAGTTTTTTATAGCATGTAGATGTTGGTGTTCTTTAGTGCACCATACAATTTTTTTTTAAATGGTTGAGAAACGAAAGAGATATGGACGAAACACTAACAGTGTGTTTTTTGAGTTGAGGAGTCATGACAGAAGATAAATAAGAAAAAAATAGAAAAAATTATGTATTCTTGTTAAAATTTACATATTTAGAATCTGTAAAAAAAACCATATATGTTTCTAAAATCTCATAAAAAATGGAGGTGTGCAGCATAATCAGATGAACCACTAAACACGAGCATATTGAAAATTTGGATATAATGCTGAATTAGCCATGGTTTATCATACTCCAAGGCATAGGCATGTTGAATCCAAAGCAGAGTACAAAGAAGACAGATAGGCATAGGAATTCCATGAAAGCATGGGTGGAGGCTCGGCCTTATCATTTGGAGGGAATAAATTTTTGAATTTAAACAATATGCGAGTGCGATTTAGTAAAACAAAATGTGTGCATGTTTTGTATAAGAAAAACGCGTGGTTGTTTTATAAAATCAAAATAGTGTTGTAGTTAACATCATTTTCATCATTTATCATCATCATCATCATCATCATTTTCATCATCATCATCAACATCATCATCACCATCGTCATCGTCATCATCATCATCATCATCAACATGATCATCATCTTCATCATCATCATCATCATCATCATCACCAAGATCATTGATCATCGATCATCATCATCAACATCTCCATGATCATCATCATCATCTTCATCATGTTCATCTTCATCATCATCATCATCATCATCATCATCATCATCATCATCATAATCATCATCTTCATCTTTATCATCATCATCATCTTCATCATCATCATCTTCATCATCTTCATCATGCTCATCTTCATCATCATCATCATCATCATCATCATCATCATCATCATCTTCATCATCATCATCATCAACCTCATCAACATCATCATAACCATCGTTATGATCATCATCACCTTCATCATCATCATCATCATCATCATCATCATCAACATGATCATCATCATCACCATCAACATCATGAACATCATCATCACAATCATCATCATCAACATCATCGTCATCATCGTCATCCTCATCATCATCATCATCATCATCATCATCCTCATCATCATCATCACCTTCCTCATCATCATCATCAAAAACATGATCATCATCATCATCATCATCATCAACATCAACATCAACATCATCAACATCATCATCACCATCATTGTCATCATCATGTTCATCATCATCAACATGATCATCATCTTCATCATCTTCATCTTCATCATCATCATCATCATAACCATGATCATTGATCATCGATCATCATCATCAACATCACCATGATCATCATCATCATCTTCATCATGTTCATCTTCATCATCATCATCATGTTCATCTTCATCATCATCTTCATCTTCATCATCATCACCATCGTCATCATCATCACCTTCATCATCATCATCATCATAATCATCAACATGATCATCATCATCACCATCAACATCATGAACATCATCATCACCATTGTCGTCATCATCATCAACATCATCATCACCATCGTCATCATCATCATCATCTTCATCATCATCATCATCATCATCCTCATCATCATCATCACCTTCCTCGTCATCATCATCATCATCATCATCATCAACACAATCATCATCATCACCATCGCCATCATCATCATCATCATCTTCATCATCATCTTCATCAACATCAACATCAACATCGTCATCATCATCATCATCATCATCATCATCATCATCAACATGATCATCATCATCACCATCAACATCATGAACATCATCATCACCATCGCCGTCATCATCATCATCAACATCATCGTCGTCATCATCATCATCATCATCATCATCCTCCTCCTCCTCCTCATCATCACCTTCCTCATCATCAACATCATCATCACCATCATCATCATCATCAACATCACCATGATCATCATGATCATCTTCATCATGTTCATCTTCATCATCATCATCATCATCATCATCAACATGATCATCATCATCATCATCATCATCATCAACATGATCATCATCATCATCATCATCATCATCAACATGATCATCATCATCATCATCATCATCATCAACATGATCATCATCATCATCATCATCATCATCAACATGATCATCATCATCATCATCATCATCATCAACATGATCATCATCATCATCATCATCATCATCAACATGATCATCATCATCATCATCATCATCATCAACATCAACATCATCAACATCATCATCACCATCGTCGTCATCATCATCATCATCATCATCAACATGATCATCATCTTCATCTTCATCATCATCATCACCATGATCATTGATCATTGATCATCATCATCAACATCGCCATGATCTTCATCATCATCTTCATCATGTTCATCTTCATCATCATCATCATCATCATCATCTTCATCATCATCATCATCATCATCAATATCAACATCATGAACATCATCATCATCATCACCACCACCACCACCATCATCATCATCATCATCACCTTCATCATCACTGTTATCACTCCAGGAGACTCCTTTAGGTTGTAGCTTGAGGATGCCTGGTAACTTACAATGTTTTTAAGGTTTTTCTGAATTGGATCAAGTTGGATAACCTATATAACCTCTCATTCTCAAGACATGCATGAAGCTCACTCAATCACAAGGCTTTTAGTTACAATTTGTTCAGTAGTTTGACAAAAAGGTGCAGGGATGGAGAACTCACCAGGTTTGTAGACTTACACACATAACACATGCATATAAATGGCTGAATCTTGCTGAGGATGGTGTTTATAAATCAAATATCACTAAATAACCGATAGGATGACAGCTATCGGCCCTTTAATAAATCTGAGAATTACCTAAATGCACATTCAGGCAATAAACACAGTAAAGAAAGAGATGGCTGAACAAATCACAACAAAAGAGCTTATACTTAGAATAAACCAGATGAGACACTTGATAATGGAATAGGCTCATAAATCCCCAGAGTTGAACCTTTATTAATAAAAAAATCATGGGCTTTATATCCTCTTACAAAACTTACAGATCCTAAAAGTCCTATTTGTTTACACAAAAATAATTGAAAGTAATATTTTTTTCCAGATTAGGGCTTCAAACCCTTGCTAACTGTTTGTTTATCTACTGTGAATATCTAGTTCACAGAGCGGTCTTTAAATGACTGAAGTAATAGCTGATGACCACCACTGTTGGTTCGCTGTGGAATTGCCGCCAATAGCCAGTGTATCGATGTTTATCTGAAGTGTCCAGTCCTGTTCAATCTGCCCGACACTTTTTCTTTGTTGCTGCCACCGTCAATCGGACGTTGTTTCCTTTATCACATCAGCGCTCCAAGCCTGACTGTTGCCGCAGTTTCGGCGCTCCAGGCCTCAATTTTTTCGTATTTTTCCACTGTAGTCGCTAATCAGAGGCTTTTTCCTTTGTTCCATCGACCCTCCAAGCCTCATCCTTTCCATAGTGTCGGCTCCTTAGTGGGCTAAATCACTCACAATTAGTCTTTATGATCGCCGATGATCTTTTATTATCATGCTATCGGGAGATTTTTCATTTAGCGGAAGCCGTAGTCTATTTTTCTTCCGTCGTTGCGGCTCCTTAGAGGACTAATTCGCTGGCAATTAGTCTTTAGACCCTCCGATTGCCGATGTGTTCATCTATTGTCGCGCTATCGAAATGTTTCTTATCATCGATCGGAAGCCGTAGTCAGTTTGCTTCCCACCGTTGCGGCTCCTTAGGGAACAAGCTCATCGATAATTAGTCCTTTCAAGTTCTGATGTCTATGAGTCTGTATTGTTTCGGAACCCGCAGTAAGTTTCTCTTCTGTCGTTGTGGCTCCGTAGTGAACTATTTGGCCGACAGTTTAGTCTTTTCAATTTCTGACTTCTAGTACTTGACCTTGGCGGCATTTTATTTTTGTGTATCACCGACATTTCGGCACCTTCCAGCTCTACCTCACTGCTGCTTAATCCTTACTTCTTCTGATCTAATTTCATCACTGTCGGAGGTCATTGGAAGTCTGAATCAGAATGCTTAGTCACTATACTCTCTGCCATTGCGGCGCCTTTGAGAACTAACTCGTCAATATGTTGAATTTTTTGAGTCCTAAACTGATTTCGTCTGCGATCAGAACTCAAAACCTCTCTCCATCGGAACTCTTACTCTGTATTTCCTCCGCTATTACGGCGCCTTTGAGAACTAGCTCGCCGATTTGAAGTCTTCACAACTTCCGATTACTGTTTAAAAAATGTTCCGATGGTGTAAACAGTTTCAGCAATACGCCTATCTGCCGAAGGGGTCTTCCACCTGCTACTTATCTTCCATCTTTCGGTGGCTAATGAGATGTTCTGATCCTCGCCCAAGCCACCGAAACCACAACTTTGTGAAATTTGCATCAAAAAATAGAGGTCTTCAAAACTGTTAGTGATCTTCATATCCTTCATTGCATCATTTAAATTTTTCATACTATCAAAAATAATTTCATTTTATTTGGGAGATAACATCTGGCTCCTACTCGGGGATGGGAACCTCCCTGTGAGGTCCCAAGAACCCCAGACCAAAATGCATTTCCCTAAAAGCAACTAACTAACTTCACACTATTCTTTATTCTTCCATTGGGCATGGAGTCTTATTTTGAAAGCAAAAAAACCTACTATCTACTAATTTACAATCATAAGGCCTCAGAGCCTCAAATAAAATAGAGTTTTAGGAACCGCCCATTTACTGGGCCATCGAATACCTCTTCACCTTCCAGATTCTGCAATTTGAAGGTGTTATTCTTATATACCTGGTCTATAACAAAAGGGCCAATCCATAAAGAGTCAAATTTTCTATGTTTCCCCTTGTCCTGTCTGACAGCATCCCACTTGAGGACCCAGTCTCTGACCTGGAAGTTGTCTGCCTCTGCTCTTTTGTCAAACATGCCCTTTATCCTCTGTTGATGAGCCTCTGATTTTCCTGCAACTTGCTCCCTGATCTGTTGTAACTCCACCAAATCCATCATCCTTCCCATCATATCATTTGGTTCATCTTCCTCTTCCTGAAAGAACTTTTCCACTGGAAGGGTGAGCTAGATAGGAAGGATGGCCTCAGTGCCATAAACTAGTTTGAATGGAGAAGTCCCTATGGATCTTTTATCTGTCACCCTATCAGCCCATAAGGCAAACTTAAGCTTTGAATCCCATCTTTTCTGATTTGTCTCTAGTAATTTCCTAATTATCCAGACTAAGCTTTTGTTGGATGACTCAGCCCGGCCATTTCCTTGTGGGTAATAGGATGTGGAGTGCACCAGTTGAATACCCATTGATTCACACAATTTAACCAATGCCCCAGCTTTAAAGGCTTGTGCATTATTAGTTACTAACCTTACCGGGCAACCAAACCTGCTGAAGATGTTCTCATATAAGAATCTCATGATGACTTGATGAGTGGCATTTCTGGTGGGTATTGCTTCTATCCATTTGGTAAAGTAGTTAGTGGCTACTAAGATCCATTTATACTGTCCACTGGAAGATGGATTTATTTCACCTATGAAATCCAGACCCCATTGCTGGAAAGGCCCATTCACTGTAACAGGCCTAAGGGGAAAGGATTTGAGCTGCTGCTTCCCTACAAATCTTTGACATTGGTCACGGGCCCTTACAAAAGTGCATACATTAGCAAAAAGGACTGGCCAATAGTACCCTGCTTTTAATATCTTGTGGGCTATGGTTTTCTAGTAGTGGTGGCCTCCACATGTACTGGAATGAAAGTGATGCATGACCTGCTCTGCTTCCTCTTTATCTAGACACCTTAACAAAATTCCATACTGATCCTTCCAATACATCAAATTGTCAATAATGAAAAACTTAACAGATTTCAATTTAAGAGCTCGTTCTTGGTTAGGAGTAAGATCAGGAGAAACTTCTAATTTTAGCAAAAATTGAATGATACCTGAGTACCACTCACATGAAGATATGTTCTCAGCTACTGCTGGACTATTATTTTGATCTTGATTTTCTTTTGTTTCAACTGCTACCATAGTCTGCACCTTTGCTGATTTGACATATGTGAAATTCATTCCTAGTAGTTCATAGTTTTCTTTGGCCAAACCTAATCCTTTTACCAACTTGGTGGGTTTCACCTCTACATCAAACTCAATGAGTTTGGAAATCCACTTAGCTCTCTTCCCTTCAATGTTAGGCTGAGTCAAAACATCCTTCAGTGCAGCTGAAGGGACATATGCAATGACCTTTGCATGGAGAATGTAGATTCTGAAGTTCTTCAAAGATTTTATGAGGGCATAAGCCTGCTTCTCAATTGGGTCATACTTCAGCTCAACATCTCTCAGGGTTCTGCTAAAGAAAGCAATTGGATGATCAAGACCTTCATCATTCTTTTGTAATAGTACAGCTGCCACTATGTCATAAGATGCAAAAGAGAAAATGTAAAAACCCTTGGTGTAGTCAGGACTAATCAGGGTTGGGGCCTCCATGATGGCTTTCTTAATGTCTTCAAAAGAATTTCTTGCCTGATCGGTCCACTTGATTTCTGCATCCTTTTTTAGCATGACTATTATATGCTTTACCAGCCTGGAGAAATTTGGGATGAATCTCCTGACAAAGTTTATCTTGCCTAAAAAGGATTGAATGTCTCTTTTTGACCTTGGTATTGACAGCTGCTGAATTTCCTCCACTCTTACTGGATCAATATTTACACCTTCAGCTGAGACTATGTGGCCTAGGAGCTTTCCTTCATTGAGTGCAAATTGGGGCTTCTTGGGGTTCACTGATATTCCATACCTTCTGCACTTCAGAAATACCTTTCTCAAATGTTGCAAGTGGTCATGATGGATGTGAGAGTAAACTGTTAAGTCATCCAAATATATCAGCACATATTTATCTTTTAGCCCTACAAAAACTAGGTCCATAGCTCTCTGAAAAGTAGCCCCAACATTAATTAGCCCAAATGGCATTTTAGCATACATGAAGGTGCCCCAGGGGGTGGTAAAGGTAGTCTTCTCTTGGTCATCTGGGTGCACAGCCACTTGGTTGTAACCATAGAAGCCATCAAGGAAGAACATGACCTTGGCCCCCGAGACTCTCTGCAGCAGATGTTCCATCTTGGGCAGTGGATAGCTGTCTTTTTTGGATCATTTGTTCAGGTTTCTAAAATCCACACACAACCTGATTTATCCATTTTTCTTTCCTACCACTACTAGATTTGCAATCCACTGGGAATACTGATGGGGATTATGATCTTGGCTTTGAGGAGTTTGTGGATCTATTTCTCAATCACTGGTAATAGAAGAGGGCTGATGGGTCTCAACTTCTGTTTGAAAGGAATGGTGTCCTTCTCCAAAGGAATCTTGTGCTGGATGATGTTGGTGTCATACTTTTTTAGGTCACTATACTCCCATGCAAAGACATCAGCAAACTCTTCTATGAAGCTGCAATATTCATATTTCTGTTCAGCAGTCATCCCAGTGGATAGATTTATCAGTTTTGGATGGCTCTAGCTGCCTATGTTGTGCTCTTGGATAGCAGGATATAGCTCCCTTTTGGCAGGCTTGAAAGGGGCATCATTGTGATCAAACAGTTCTTCCACTGGTACTAGACCTCGGGGTATGTGGTTGCTGGGAATTGGACAATATCGTGCTCAGTTACTTTATCTTTTAGCTTGAGCTGCTTGGATTCCTCCAGGTTAAGGTTTTCATGGTCTATGTGTATGTCAGAGAATTCATCCACTAACTGAAGGAATTTACTAAGCTCCCCATCATTTTCAAACACCCTCCAAAATTTTACATTGTCTGGCAGAGAGGGTCTATACTTTACCTGAACATCATAGCTGATCCTAGGGGGTAAAGGAGGAACAAACAGACTTGCAGAGATAGCCAGGGAATCAGCCAGGTGATTCAAATCTCTAGGAATATATGACAGTTCAAAAAACATAAATGAGTCTCTGAGTTTCCATACCTCATCCATGTAGGCCTTCAGTCTGATATTTTTCGTTTGAAAAGTGTTGTTGACCTATTGTATGATGAGGTCTGCATCCCCAAAAATCTTCACGCACATGATCCCCATCTCCTTGGCCACTTTAACTCCCAGCAGCAAGGCTTCATATTCTACTACATTGTTCGTGGTTTTGAAATCGAGCTTATACGATAGATGAATGTTCTCCTTAGATGGGGAGACCAACACGACCCCTATGCTTGCTGAGTTTTGAGCACTTGCCCCATCGAAATACATGCTCCAAATCATTGTTGTGACTTCTTCGGGCTGCGGACATGTGGGCTTAGTGAGCTGAACTGATGTTTGCTGATTATCATCTATTTGCAAAATGCAGGATCCGAAATTGGTGTCCACGGCATAGATCGGGTGATTCACTGAGTGGTTCTCCTTGCTTATGATGTATGCTAGCTGATTTTCCCTGTACAGTCTCTTAGTCTCCCCTCCAAACATGGGAATGGTGGCATACACGAGATCCATCTGAAGGGTGCCGCCCAATCTTTTGCTCCATGACCGGGACAACAAAAGGCCGAATTTTAGAGGAATATCAGCCACTACGATGTCCATCATTATGCTTTTCAAAGGCATCTGAGTTAAGTTTACAGCAAGGTCTTTGATGAGGCCCAAGCACTTGACCTTCCTAGAGTCAAAGGAGAATAAATTGTGGTAGGGCTTGGTAATGATGAGGCAGATCTCATCCATCACAGCCCTTGGCATTAAGTTATGAGAAGCTCCTGAATCCAGCAAACAGTTATGGAGGATTTTATCATGGATGTTCAAGGATATATAGAATGGTGGGCAAGAGTCCTTTAGGTCTTCGATCATGGGGCCCAGGGTTACAACAGGCTTGTCATCTTGCAGGTTCATGAAGTCAGTGTCGATGTGCACCTTGGGTTGAAGGGAATTCAGAATGGAGGTTTTAAATGCATCATTCTTCATCAACTCAATTAAAGGGAAAGGGATTTTCAATTTTTGAATTTCAGACTCAAGGTTGAAAGCATAATGCAGCTTATCTGGAAACCTTACCTCATGAGCTGTAGGTTTGATTTGGTCTTGACCAGGTGTGGCTGAAGGTGCCGGTGTAAGAAATGTTTTGGATGAAACAACCACTTTCTTTGGTAAAACAACAACCTTTCTAATAGGTGTAGAAAGTTGCTTGACAAGTGCAACATTCTTCTTGAGGGGAGAAACCAACCTAGACCACAGTTGGTAACCTTCCTGACTATTAGCCTGATAGACAGCCTCTTCATCGATTTGCTCATCAATAAGTGCTTCTTCATATTCTGCCTGGGTCAGAAAAGACTAGTCCACCTCATCCTCCATGCAGTGGATATTGTCTTCAGCTTCTCCCTTATCTTCAATGAATTCTGGCTCTTCTTCTAATACAGTGTTTTGAAATGGAGCTCTTATCCTTTGGTCTTCCCCTTGATTTCTCTCCCTTCTGAGAATCTGAATAGGGGGGTTTCCTCTTCTATAAGAAACAAAATTTGGGTTTCGAGGAGCAAAGTCACTTGGACCTTTACCCCTCATCAACATATGTCCTTGGTCCTTCAATTTTGACATTTCAGCAGTCAGGTTATCTAAGAGTTTGGTCATTTTTTCAATCTTTTTATCTGATGCTGAAGCTCCACTATAGTCTGCTGGCTGCTTTCTATTGTCTACCTTCCCTTTGACCTTCTGAGATGCCAGAATGTTTGATTCTACCTCTAGGGAAACATCCTATATAAGTGATAAGGAGGCAGACCTCCTTTCTCTGAGAAGTAGAAAGAAGTCGGAGTCAAAAGCATTCGCATAAGTTATCATAGCTGAGGTACCGGTGGGCTTAATCTCAGTAGGGATCTTGTTGAATATTTTGGTAAAGTTGGAGACAGACTCACCATTTTCTCTTCTCAGGTTGTTGAACTCTGTGATGTAGTAGAGGTGGTCTCTCCTCTCTCCCCAATGCTTTAGGAAAACGTCATCTAGGGCCTCTATGCCTGCCACTGACCCAGCAGGCAGTTCCTTAAACCACTTTCTATCTTGGGCATCTAGGCTTTGCACAAAGACTTTGGTCCATACATCTTCTTATTCTATATTTATATTTTCAGCATAGCTATAAAAATCCTCTAGATGTTCTTCAGCAGTGAAATCCCCTTCCCCTGTAAACTTAGGCATATAATTCAGGTAATCCCTGGTAGGCATGGCTGCGAGAGGATTTGGAAAAACTAGGGGTGCATACCTAGCTACTAGGATCCTTTCCATCTTGGACAATTAAGGGGTAGCCATATTGGAAATGGGTATCGAGATGGAGGTGGAAGGCATCACTGATGAGGATATTTGCTAAGAAGGCGGTGGTATACTTATCCCAGTGAACTCACCAGGGATTGGATCTTCACAAGCAACAATGCTTGAAGATGCCCAAGCCCTAGATTTTTCTGATATACAAAATTTCCGGGAATTAAGAGTTTTAGTAGAAGAAATAAGAACAGAAAGATTCCTTGAAATACCTAATGTAGAGTTTAGTGTAGCACTACTGGTCTGTCTTAGTAAAGCCCTAGCTTTCCTCAATATTTCTTCTGGATCTGAAACGGGTGTTGCTGGTGGCTCCTTTGGGTTTGCTGTGGTACTTGGTCTTCTTGAAGCCACCTTATATCAATGGAGTCGCCAGATAGATGATTACAACCATAATAATTTCCAAGCCTTGTTTATCATCAAAGCATGGATCTATGTCGTATCCCAGGGAAGCTGAGCTTCAATGTCCTCTCCCCGGCAACGACGCCAATTTGTTATCACTCCAGGAAACTCCTCTAGGTTGTAGCTCGAGGATGCCTGGTAACTTACAATGTTTTTAGGGTTTCTCTGAATTGGATCAAGCCGGATAACCTATATAACCTCTCACTCTTAAGACGTGCATGAAGCTCACTCAATCACAAGGCTTTTAGTTACAACTTGTTCAATAGTTTGACAAAAAGGTGCAGGGATGGAGAACTCACCAGGATGGCAGACTTACACACATAACACATGCATATAAATGGCTAAATCCTACTGAGGATGGTGTTTATAAATCAAATATCACTAAATAACCAATAGGATGACAACAATCGGCCCTTTAATAAATCTGAGAATTACCTAAATGCACATTCAGGCAATATACACAGTAAAGAAAGAGATGGATGAACAAATCACAACAAACGAGCTTATACTTAGAATAAACCAGAGATGCTTGATAATGGAACAGGCTCATAAATCCCCAAATTTGAACCTTTATTAATCAAAAAATCATGGGCTTTATAGCCTCTTACAAAACTTACAGATCCTGAAAGTTCAATCTGTTCACACAAAAATAATTGAAAGTAATAGTTTTTTCCAGATTAGGGCTTCAAACCCTTGCTAACTGTTTGTTTATCTACTGTGAAGATCTAGTTCACTGAGCGGTCTTTAAATGACTGAAGTAATAGCTGATGACCACCACTATTGGTTCACTATGGAATTGCCGCCAATAGCCAGTGTATCGATGTTTATCTGAAGTGTCTAGTCCTGTTCAATCCGTCTGACACTTTTTCTTTGTTGCTGCAATCGCCGATCAGATGATGTTTCCTTTATCACATCGGTGCTCCAAGCCTGACTACTGCCACAGTTTCGGCGCTCCAGGCCTCAATTTTTCCATATTTTTTCATTGTGATCACTAATCGGAGGCTTTTTCCTCTATTCCATCGACCCTCCAAGCCTCATCCTTGCCATAATGTCAACTCCTTAGTGGGCTAACTCGCCTACAATTGGCCTTTATGATCACCGATGATCTTTTATTATCGCGCTATTGAGAGCTTTTTCATTTAGCAGAAGCCGTAGTCTGTTTTTCTTTTGTCGTTGCGGCTCCTTAGAGGACTAAGTCGCAGGTGATTAGTCTTTAGACCCTCTGATCGCCGATGTGTTCATCTATTGTCACGCTATCGGAATGTTTCTTGTCATCGATCGAAAGCCGTAGTCAGTTTTCTTCTTGCCGTTGCGGATCCTTAGGGAACAAGCTCACTGATAATTAGTCCTTTCAAGTTTCGACGCCGATGAGTCTATATTGTTTCGGAACCCGCAGTAAGTTTCTCTTTCGTCGTTGCAGCTTCGCAATGAACTATTTGGCCGATAGTTTAGTCTTTTCAATTTCTGACTTCTGTTACTTTACTTTCATGGCATTTTATTTTTTCATATCACCGACATTTCGGCACCTTCCAGCTTTACCTCGCCATTGCTTAATCCTTAGTTCTTTCGATCTGATTTCATTGTTGTCGGAGGTCATTGGAATTCTGAATCAGAATGCTTAGTCACTATATTCTCTACTGTTGTAGCGCCTTTGAGAACTAACTCGTCGATCTATTAAAGTTTTCGAGTCCCAAACTGATTTCGTCTGCGATCAGAACTCAAAACCTCTCTCCATCGGAACTCTTAGTCTGTATTCCCTCCGCCGTTGTGGCACCTTTCAGAACTAGCTCGCTGATCTGAAGTCTTCACAACTTCTGATTGCTGTTTAAAAAATGTTCAGATGGTGTAAACAGTTTCAGCAATACGCCTATCTGCCAAAGGGGTCTTCCACCTGCTATTTATCTTCCATCTTTCGGTGGCTAATGAGATGTTCTGATCCTCACCCAAGCCACTGAAACCACAACTTTGTGAAATTTGCCTTAAAAAAAAGAGGTCTTCTTCAAAACTGTTAGTTATCTTCATATCCTTCATTGCATCATTTAAATTCTTCATACTATCAAAAATAAATTTATTTTATTTGGGAGATAACAATCACCATCATCATCATCATCAACAACAACATGATCATCATCATCACCTTCCTAATCATCTTCATCTTCATCTTCATCATCATCATCATCATCATCATCATCTTCATCTTCATTATCATGATCATCTTCATCATCATCATCATCATGATCTTCATCAACATCATCATCACCATCATCGTCATCATCATCATCATCATCATCATCAACACGATCATCATCTTCATCATCTTCATCATCATCATCATCATCATCATCATCATCATCAACATCAAGATCATCAACATCATCATCACCATCGTCATCATCATCGTCATCTTCATCATCGTCATCATCATCATCATCAACATCAACATCATCAACATCATCATCACCATCATCGTCATCATCATCATCATCATCCTCATCACCTTCATCATCATCATCATCACCT
>LPNX010610791.1:4351-21851 GCA_001517045.1 Pseudotsuga menziesii | reverse complement strand
GTGGAAATACTCACAATTTACACATTCTCCATCATTCCTTTTGTTATGCAGGTGCAACATTGAGGACATCTTTCATGGTTGAGGAGCACACAAGATAAGATATCAAGCTTCAATGTCATTTCATGGTGATGGTGGATATAACTTTCATTTGCTTATTATTCAAGAGAACCAAAGGTAAATTTTCCCATTCATTATTGTTTTGATGGGAAATATGAACAATTGAGAAGGAAGATTGAAGCACCTTGAAGGATAAATAGTTATAAAGCAAGTTAAAGGTTTGAAAGCTTGTAATTGAGGAGCAACAAAAACAAACTATATTGAATTGATCATTGTGGTGATGGGGAATGTACGTAACCGAGGAAGAAAATCAGCAAGGAAGAAGAGACCTCAAGAAGTCATCAAAGAAGAGAAAGAAAAGAAAAGAATAGACATGATGAATCGGAGGCTTTCTTTGGAAACTAATCCAAATCCAATTATAGAGGATACAGTGGTTCATCCTGTTAATCCAACACAAGAAAAAATGAAGAATTCACTAGAGGGACCTTCAATTTCCACAATAGTTGTTGAACAAGCACCCCATGGAAGTATTCAAGAAGCAAAACGTAGGTGCTCATTAGGGGATGTTTCAAATCCCACATCAAGTCAAAGTGATAATTTACCATCTCAAGACGAAGCTCATGAAGAGGTGTTGTACATGGAGCCTACTGTTGAAGAGGCGTTGGACATGGAGCCTACTGTTGAAGAAGAAAATATTATCCGGACCATCGATGAGGATGTTGGACTTCCACCATCCAACTACCAGGAAGAGAATGAAGGACAACAAGTTGCTACTGAAACGCCAGAGCATATTGTTGATGCACTAGATGATAGAAATCCAACCCCCTTACCTCCATTAGAAAGCACACGTCGAAGAACTCTGAAGCGTATACAAGTTGTTGAAGGACTCCTCAATTCCATTGAAGGTATGCTATCTAAACATAGTATTGCTTATCAAACTGAACAGATACTAAATAAATATTTTGTTTCTAAATGTGATGGAGATAAATGTAGATTATTTTTATCATTGTTAAAATCTAGGGGCATGAATATTGTTAGGAAATCGTTAGGGATAAGATGATAAAGACTTCTGGACCAAGTTCTCATATAGTTAAAAGCTTAGTAGATGCCTTTGGTAAAATTGGTAAGAACAAACGGTCAAAGGACCGCAATGCGGCTCGTCGTGTGTTGTCACAAGCAATTGTAAACAAGAACACTAGGGTCCTTCGTTTTCTGAAGCCTACATCTAAACTAGTTATTTTGAATGTAAAAACCCTCCGTAGGTATTCTATTAGAAGAGAACATCTTGACACAACCACCCAAACAGATTTTTGGGCCTTTATTGGTCGGTTGCCATGTCATGACATGAAGCTAGTTGATGCAGTAAAGGGACTAGTGCAGAGTTTTTGGCATGATCACACAAGGCCTTCTTCAAACCAGAAGGATGTACTAAAACTGAGAAGGGGTTCAAAGGACCATGAACAACATATTAAGCATCTTCTTGATATAACACAAACATGACTATACGAGAAATTTAGGAATGAACATAGAAAATTGAATTTGGGGCAAAGATCTTTTGAGAAATGTAAGCCCTGGTATGTTAGAATAAATACTCTTCGTAACACTTCTTGTTGTAGATACCATGTAGAATATGAATATTACTATGAAACATTTTTGTACATTCGTTGTGTGTTGCATACTAACCATGTGCAAGATTTCTCCTTGACAATACCTCCGACTTCATCAGGAGAATTCATTCATAGTATCATGTGCAATAGGGCTGAGGGAAAAACTTACTATGCAAAATCCTGTTTGGATGGAACTTGCTCCAACTGTGCTGGAATGGCATTATTGAGCCAATGTACGCACGAGACTGGAGACAATGAATTTGGGAATATGATTACAGACATGAAAAGTTTCAAATATATCAACTATGAAATAGTCCCAAGGAAAGAAAGCAAAAAAATACAATTGGTGACATCTCAGGTACATGCATTTATCTATAAATTTATGTTTGAATAGTTGCATTTGATTCCTTACTTAAAAAAAAACCTGATATTGAGATCATTTTGTGTCAACAGGTACAAGTTAGTGTCTTCGTCAAGGAATTTATTGAAAAGACACATCAATATGTTCAGCATGTCCACTTGGCACGATGGCAGGATGAGAAGTTTAGAATATGCAGAGATACATTTCCTCGTGGTACTATACTTTCAGTTGTTGATTTTGCCAAGAACTACACTCTTGTAGGAGCAGGGCCCCGCAGCTACAGGAAAAGCTGCTATATCGGAAGAAGAAGTCAAAGGAAACAGTACCCGAGCGGCCGAGAAGAGAGAGCTCAACCACTGCACTTAAGGCAGCGGCGAAGACAGGAGGGCTCATCTACCCTCATAAAGGAAAAGGAGCAATGGGCCGAGGTATTGAAGACAAAGGACAGAAGAGGATTGTAGAGGAAACGGTGCCCATACCCATGATCAGCGTCGGGAAGCATGGAAGACTGCAGGAAGCTGTGGTGTGATGGTAAGTGGCAGCCCACAGTACAGATGCACTGACTGTCACAGTTAGGGTTTTTGGGTTACTTTTGGGAAAGGCCCACAGTGTTGTAACAGGGTGAGACCTTCAGGCCGCCTATATAAGCATGTATTTTGTATTGTAAAAGGTTAGACAGTTGGGTAGCTATTCATACAATTAGCTAGCTAGTCAGTTGTATTGTAAGACATTGAGAGAGAGTCGAGCTCTGGTTCTGTTATTCGGTCTGTAGTTATCTTACTGTAACCAGTAGCTGGCTCCTCAAGCATGAATGTAACAATCCGCAGGGATTGAGAGAGAGAGGAAGAGTATATTGTAAGAAGGCAATATAAGAAGAAGAAGAGATCTAGGAGAGAAGGGCTCTCGGTTGTGTGTGTGGAGTTTCCCAGAAGATCTCAGGCTGCATAATAGGTTGCAGTGGAACTGTGTTTACTCTCTCAAGATATAATATAAAAACCAGTTCCCGTGGACATAGCTTCCCCCCTAGAAGTGAACCACGTAAAACCCGTGTGTTGTGCGACTATTCATGTGATTGTGTTTTACCTGTTTGCTATCTGTTATCTGTTACATGAATGTTGCTTATCAGTTGATGAATGTATGTATGTTATGCTTCAGTTTATAGCACATAGAAGGTTAACCGTAAGTTGAATGTATCAAGTAGCCTGTATATGAGTTTATCAGTGCTTGATTCATGATAGTTGATAGTTACAGCGCCAAGTGACTCCGGTATATGAGTTCCGCGAGTTCAGTGTAGTTGATGTTAGCGTGTTAAACTGTAGAGGTCTGAGTGAAGTGGTTTAACACCCTGGTGAGGGTTAACAGAGTTATTAGACCCAGGAGGGAAGTCGCAGGACCTTGAGAGTTGATACGCATATTGAGCCTCATTATAGGATGTAAGAAAGAGAAGAAAGGCGATATCGCATCATCTGGGGGAGCTGCGGTGTGAGATATCGCAGGGAAGGAGCTCAGTATAAAAGTAAGTTTGCACATCACCATAGAAGTTGTGATGCGATAAGAGTCCGCTCCCTATCAGCGCTAGCTAGAAGGAGAGATCATCTTCGCAGAGAGATCCCACTGGCTAAGAAGAGTCGCGAGACCCTAGGATGCTACAGAAGCCGGTTGAAGACACCTGAGTCTTCAGCCACCCCATCTAAGATCACTTTGGGTGAGACTTCAGGCTGCTCTGCGGTCTGTCTCCGAAAGGGCCAGTGAGCTAGGGGTTTTGTTGGTACAGTAAAGTAAACCCGGGTCTGCCTAGTCAGAACCAACAAATGGTTCCATTGCCGGTTTTGAACAAATTTAAGAGCTAATGTTCTGTTGGCATCCTACTAAAGAAGAACTCAACCAGTGGGTTGGGTCAAAGGAAAGAGAATTTGCTGCGATAGAAAACAAGAGTCCTAGGGTCAGTACAGAGGACTGGTTACAAAAACATATCTTCACAGATTTGCATGAGATATTTTTTGCGACCTATGCAAACAAGTTGTACGACTGGTTATCAAAGTTGACTGATAAGAATATATTCAAGAAGAAAAGAAACATTGTCTGGACACCGGAGCTAATTCAGACCGTGAGGAGCATAGACAATCCCATTTCACGGGCAGTAGACATCTGGCTTGCAAGTTTGCTGGAAGGCTTCATTACCGATTTTACAGTTGATCAAAGAAAAAGTTTCAGTGAAGCCGAGAGGTACTTCTTCAAAGGATATCGCGGTAAGTACTTGAACTCTTTAAATTCGTCTATTAAGATGTTATTACATGAAAAAGGAGTAATGGATATATTCTCAGATGAATAATTTCAGTAAGTTTAATGTCACAAGAGTTTGAGAGTGATTTTGATGAAATTGGATGTACACGTAGTGGTAAGAAATATAAAGTAGATTTCAAATCTTCCTTCGTGGAAGATAGTTCAAACTATACTAGAGAACAGAGCTAAAGTGATACAGAAAGACCAGTAGGGGGTATCCCTTACCACCCTTATACCCCACAGAAAACGAACGGGACTCAGAACAATCCCGCAGGAACTACATCTAGTAGTTCACACACAGTACACACTACAGTTACACCGCCAAGTGGTAGTAACACAGCAAATCAGAACCCACCACGTAGAAACAGAATGGGGGACGACATTAAGTTACCTACCTTTAAGGGTACAGGGGCAGAAGACCCAGAACAACATTGGTTCCTATTTGAAGACATATGGACCATTAAACAGATCCAGGATGATAATACTAAACTTGTCCAGTTGACCACTACACTTAGAGACATAGCCTTAACATGGTATATGAAGTATACAACAGCGCAACCTAGAACGCTCATACAAGTCAAGACCGCCATGATCAAATAATTTAAGAAACCTAATTCTGAGTCATAGTGTATCACAGAGCTTAAAGACATTAAACAGTTACCTACAGAGTCTGTATGGGACTTTGATCAGAAATTCAAAGCTCTTATAAACCAGGTTAGCTTTGAGTTTGCGCCAGAGTAGCATAAGGAATGGTTCATCACAGCACTGCTCCCGCATATCAGACTTCCCCTCATGCAACAGAGACTTCGTACGCAGGATGAAGCATTGGAGATGGCAATGAAACTAGAGGCTTCACCTCTAGCTGAGACTAGCACAGGTATGAAAAACCTACAGAACCAGTTAGCTAATCTCACATTACAGCTACATGAGATTAAGAAAGGGAAAGAAGTTGCACAAGAACTATGGTGTATAAAGTGTAAAGGACAGGGCCATACTAAAGATAACTGTCCAGTATTTGTTGAATATTTAGCAAGCGAGGCTCCGAACCCCTTAATACAGACCCAAGGGCCATGGTGTGAACTCTGCAAAACAAGAGGGCATAGACCACAGGAATTCCCTTTACTTCAGAAGTATGTACAAACCCCTAAGAACTTATATTGTAACTTCTGGAAGTCAGTAGGTCATGACGGACATAATTGCTGAGCTTATGATCTCATGATAGAGAGAAAGCATGACTTGTACAGAGTCCAGTCAGAGACACTAGGTCCAACAGCAGGACTACAGCATGAACCGACTCATGATGGTCGTGGTGGAGGATTCGGAGAACGAGGCCGTGGAGGAGGCTTTGGCCGTGATGGAGGCTTTGGCCATGGCCATGGACCGATCACTTGTTACAATTGTGGAATTGTAGGACATTATGCTAGGGACTGTCAGAACCCTAGTACGACATGTAAGTATTGCAAGTCCTATGATCACCCTATAGAAGAGTGTCCGATCTTGATAGCCAAGATTAGGGATCCTAAGCCAGCAGTAAACCAAAAAATTCAGCTTATTGCTACAGAGCAGAAAGAACTAGAACCCAGATTCAATATAGTGACTCGTAGCGGTGCTTCTACTAGTAGGACATCGCACGATGCAGAAAAGAATACAGGTCCGGAGTGGGTGCGCAAAGCAACTAATAAATCAACACCACTCGAACTGCAGAAGAACAAAGAAACATTTCAGGAAGCAAAAACTTTCTTTACTGAACCTACAGCGTCGGGATCGCAGGTATTGCCTTGTAGGGGCGTACCGCAGCAAACACCTTGTGGTGTTAGTCCTGAGCAGATATCGCAGGCTACCACATCTGGAAGGTGTGAAGAGGATGAGTCGATAGGAAGTGTACAATCCTTCCTGCGGAGCTGCTTGAAACTTGTACAAAATGAGAAAGCCATCGGAGAGATTCAGCACATCATAGATCAGTGTCAGTCATCTTCTGCCGAGAACAGTGCGCAGGGGGCTGTTCGTAATATTATGGGCCATACAAGAATAGGAAGAGAGATGAGACTCACAATGCAAATTGGAGAATTTGAAATGGATGAGGTAATCCTAGATTTAGGATCAGAGGTAAATGTTCTGACTAAGCAGACATGGGAACAGATGGGTAACCCTAAGTTAGCAATATCACCTATCCATCTGCGACTAGCCAATCAGTAGAGGGTATCACCACTGGGTTGATTACCGCAAGTACCAGTTGATATTGATGGAGTTCGCAGCTTTGCAGACTTTGAAGTCATAGAAATCATTGGCGATAGCAAACCGTACCCAGTTTTACTAGGTATTGATTGGGCAATCGATAACATGGTTATTATAGACTTAAAGAAAAGACAAATGACCTTTGAGGATAATCAGATCTGGGTCATCATACCGTTGGATCCTTTCCAGGGTCCTCGCTACATTGAACCTATCAGAGCAGAGGAGGAGGTGCGCAACATGGAAAGCCTTTATCAGATGACTGCTAATCAGAATGATTACATCAACCCTACTGTAGAAGGAAATATCAGTTGGCGATGCGACAACTCATGCGCATCAGATTCAGAGGTTGGTTTAGAAAATTGGCAGAATAGACTTTACGAAGTCTTAGCTCGTAGATGTGCGTTTATGACTAAGTCACTGTGATGGATCGGCGCAGAGATTATTGACATTCCATCATTTCATAGCTTAGTGGATGTTAATGACTTTTTACAGCAGTTTGAGCAAGAAATTCCTCAGGAGCAGAGGATGACAACTATGGACCTTGCAGTAAAAGCCACACCTGCAAGATGGTGGCATGCACATAAAGAACATATCGCATCATGGGATGATATTAAGAGATTGATGGCGATCAGATTTTCTAATGACAAGGAGCCTTTACAACAGAAATACATAGGAGAGAGTGACCCCAGGTCACATATTCAGATTTGCGAACAGAGTTGGTCGGATATTCCAGAGGATGAATGGGTTCACCTATTCATTCACACTTTAGACACAATTCCAAGGAATTGGTACACTGAGACAGAGTTGCGCAGAGGAACCATCACATGGCCACTTATGATAGACAGCTTCCTACTCACTTTCACTTTTGAATCTGAGTATCCAAGCATTGATTAGGCTCTAGATGTAATAAAGACTAAGATATTTGATGACTGTACCCTATCAGTGCCTGCTCAGCCTGATTGGGCTAGGTAGTTGGAACATGCGCTAGAATGTTACAACTTCACAGCAGAGCCAGATGATGAGGATGAGAATCCTTGCAGTGTCAACATTCCCGAGTCAGAAAGGACTCGTGACGTTGATGGGCCGAGACTAGAAATTCCCGCTATCATAGAACCTATCAAGATTAAAAAGATCAATATTGGCACAGAAACAGAACCAAAGTTTGCCTCTATTGGAGACTATTGGGATGATGAAACAGTAGGATACATCGCAAATCTCTTACATGACTATCAGGACCTATTTCCCACTAAGTTCACAGAGATGAAGGGAATAGTAGGAGATTTGGGAGTCATGCGCATACCATTGAAAGAGGATGCTAGGCCAGTTAAGCAGTGCCCATACAGATTGAATCATCGCTATAAAGAAAAAGTTAAGGATGAAATTGATAAGATGCTAGCAGCAAGCATCATTGAACCTGTAGAAGAGAGCGAATGGGTTAGTCCCATGGTTGTGAAGGAAAAGAAAACCAAAGGAGAAATTAGGATTTGTGTCGATTTGCGCAAACTCAACGACGCATCACTTCATGACCCATTTCCGACACCTTTTATTGATGAAGTTTTAGACAATGTGGGAGGACAGGAGGTCTACTCCTTCACTGATGGCTTTTCAGGCTATCACCAGATCAGAATCCATTCAGAGGATCAACATAAGACCACTTTTGCGATAAAATGGGGCTCATTCCAGTACACGGTAATGCCCTTTGGTCTTAAAAATGCACCAGCTATATTTTCTAGAGTAGTAGTTGCTGTATTTAAGGAATACATCCATAAATTCTTAGAAGTCTATTTTGATTATTGGACTATATTTGGTTTAATCGACAAGCATAGGAGATTTAAGGCTCATGTTAGAGAAATGTAGGCAATATCAGATTTCTCTTAACTTGAAGAAATGTATATTCTGTGAGCCATTTGGTATTTTGTTGGGTCATATTGTTTGCAGACAAGGCTTGATGGTATATCCTGCAAAGATTGCCATCATTGTTATTCTTCCAGCACCCAACTCAGTTAAGCAATTGAGGACAATGCTCGGTCCTACCGGGTACTATAGAAAATTCATCAAAGGTTATGCAAAGATCACAACACCTATGGAAAAGATATTAAAGAAAGAAGTGAAATTCCTATGGAATGAGGAATGCCAGCAAATTTTAGACACACTTAAAGAGAAGATGGTTACAGCACCCATCTTAGTATTCCCAGATTGGAACAAGCCATTTCATGTACATGTGGATGCATCTGGCATCGCACTGGGGATCGTCTTAACCCAGCCAGGAAAAGGGGGTATCGATCACCCTATCACGTACTCAAGCAGAAAGCTATCTACTGCAGAAAAGAACTACACCACTACAGAAAGAGAAGGATTAGCTATGGTGTATGCTCTATAGAAGTTCAGGCACTACCTGTTGGGTTCCCCATTCAAGATGTTCACTGACCATTCTGCTTTAAAGTACTTGGTCAATAAACCAGTATTAGGAGGAAGGATCTGTAGATGGTTACTCTTATTTCAGGAGTACAATTTTGAAATTATTGTAAAACCAGGAAAATTAAATGCCGGACCTGATCATCTATCACCGATAGATTCAGGCGAAGAACCAAGTAATTTAGAGGACAATTTTCCAGATGCGCAATTGTTTTCTATCCAGATCACAGATGAGTATTACGCTGATATTATTCATTTTCTCACTACAGGATGGGAACCTGTTGAGTTTACTAAACAGTAGAAGAAACAGTTAGTTGTTAAAACAACAGACTTCACTTTGATCGTAGTACATTTATATAAGTTAGGTCCAGATGAAGTCTTGCGCAGATGCGTTATGCCTCACGAGAAAGAGGCCATTATCAGAGAATCACATTCAGGTGCCGCAGGAGGTCATTTCGTAGGAAAGTCGACTGCTCAAAAAATCCTAGCTGCAGGATTGGTGGCCTACTTTGTATAAAGACACTAAGGAGTTTTTCAGATGCTGTGATATCTGCCAGAGGGTAGGAAAACCTTCACGGAGAGATGAAATGCCGCTGCAACCAAAGATTACGTTGCGGGCATTTGACAAGTGGGCTATAGATTTTGTGGGTCCTATCAACCCACCCGAGAAATGAACTGGTGCAAGATACATCATCACATGAACAGAATACCTCACCAGGTGGGAAAAGGCAAAAGAAGTAAGGAATTGTGATGCTGCTGCAGCTGCACAGTTCATTTTTGAAAACATCATAAGTAGATTTGGATGTCCATTAATCTTGATGAGTGATCAAGGCACACATTTTCTGAACCGCACTATTGAGGCCTTGACGGAGGAATTTCATATCCAGCACCATCAGAGCACTCCCTACCATCCTCAAGCTAATGGTATGGTGGAGGCCTTTAGCAAGATTCTAGAAAATGCTCTTACTAAGATCTGTAATAGCCAAAGAAATGATTGGGACCTCAAGGTTAATTCTGTATTATGGGATTATAGGACTACATGCAAGAAACTTACAGGACACACACCTTTCAGCTTGGTGTATGGACAAGAGGCTGTTATGCCTATGGAATATATTATTCCCAGTTTAAGAGTTGCTCAAATTACCAAGATGGCTGATACAGATACAATGAATGAAAGACTAGCACAGCTGCTTGCCTTAGAAGAAGACATATTCATCGCAGGATTGCATCAGAAAGTGCAGAAGGCACGAGAGAAAGCTTGGCATGACAGGCACATCAAGAGCAAGATTTTTCAGATAGGAGACTTCGTGCTCCTCTATGACAGTAAGTTTGTTAAGTTTCCAGGGAAGTTCAAGACGCATTGGTTAGGGCCATATCAGGTTTAGCAAGTTACAAATGGAGGTGCCGTTCAGCTCAGCAAACTGAACAGGGAGCTTCTTCCCACTTTGATTAATGGTAGTAGACTTAACCTTTATAGTGATATCCACTCCACCTCCCAGATCTAACTTAGATAGTTTATTGAGTGCAGATGTCCAGTGTAGTTTAAAGGAGGCATCGCACCAGTAATTAGTCTACAAGAAAAAAAAAGTACTAAGTATGAGGAATCGCATCAGAAAAGTGTATGTTGCGCAAGTCATAGGACGCTTGCGGAGTTTTTGAACATTGCAGCGTTCATACTAACACTTTGGTTCGAGACAATGCAGTGTGGAATCGCAGCGATGCGATGTTCCCCGTGCCACGTAGATGATTTTGAAAAGAGGCAAAGGGCTAGTCACTTCGCCTTCTGACAAGCAGTTAATCTAGATACGACAACTATACGTTTCCCTAGATTTTGAAACAGTATAATGATTTTTCCAGATTTGATAAATCTTCGACGATATCGACGCCTGCACACAAGTTTCGAGGGAAATTTGATCAGATTTTCAACAATTAATGAGGATCGAAACGACGGGTGTTGTCTTGTCCATGCAATTAATACCACCGACAGGTCTATCCAAATGACCTTTGCTTCAAATACTATCACCTTCGTTATAAATTCAGAGATCATTCATCCAGAAGGGTTACTTTTGTGATTTCTGAGAGTATAGAGCAATTTGTAAGAGTTTTCCCTGTGAAGAGATACTGCAGTTACAGAGTGCTGGTTTTCCCCAATTTCACAGCCATTGCCAGTTTAGAGCATTGCACTGAGTGGTTTATGTCTGAGATAGAACCTTTAGAAGACATTGTGCAAAGATTCCAGCGTGGTGGCCTTGTGTCTGCTATGACGACGCCGCCCAAGGTTGTGAAATTAGGCACATCACAGGTCAGACAGTCCCCAAGGATGAGGAGTCAAGCTCAGATAGTAGAAGAATCCAGCCCAGAGCCAGAGGAAGAATTTCATATGGCAACAGAATACATTGTGCCACGAGTTGAGGATGCACGAGAGGTAACCATTCCCAAGGGTGCTAATTTTCCTGTTCCCCTTCCGCCGATTGATTCTCGTGTCAAGGAAGATGGAGATATGTTAGGATATGCCCCTATTCTCAAATTTATAGACTATAACCTTGGAGACAGTAAGACATATCCTCATTTTTAGTTGGACTAGTACCTCATGGTTCAGAGGAGCCTAAGGACCGGCGCAGATGAGTTTGTCCCTATGGAACATGTCCAGATTCTTGAGCAGTCAGGCCTACTCAATTTGTTGAGAATACCACATTTTGGACGAGGTGCAGAGGTTAATGCCGTGGTGCGCATGCTACTTTCTTGTGTACATGGAGGTTACCTCTGGCTAGGTAATAGGATTGATCTGAACGTCGATCTGATACATCGCATCACCAGGATGTCCAAGACCGATAAGGACCCTCAGACACATATATCAAGTAAGAGAAAGGATTCCAAGCTATCAACAACCCTAGTTAATAAGTATAAGCTATAGAGAGGAGGTCGGGCTTATGACCTCACAGCACTAGCAGATGATACACTCAGATTTATAGCCATTTTTCTTACAGGCAGACTATTAACCAAGGTTTGCCCAAAGGAAGTCACAGGATCAGTAATTCACCTTGCCATACAAGTCGCGGAAGGTGAAAAATTTAATTGGTGTTTATTCTTATTAAACATTTTTCTTCAAGATTGTTTGACAGCACAATATGTGCTGAACCACCCCTTCCATTTCTTGTGGATGCTCATATTATGTGCATTCGTCGGATGGAAAGAGCTGCCCCACACCCAGTTTCTACAGCTACAAAGCAGCGAGCCCAGAGGCGCGCACTATGCAAACTTATGGGAGAGCACCAGCCTAGCCAAGAAAAAGATCAATATGATAGTATTCTATGAATACTATAAACTGTTGAAGAGAGTCATCCAGGAGACACCGCGGATCAGCACAGAGATTGTGGACATGTATGATAATCGGCTTGATTTCATGGCAGACAGCCATACAATCTACCTAAGGCCAAAAAGGTCTAGAACGGATAACTGGGAAAATGGTTCATTCAGGATGACAACGCAGGATATAGAATATGTCATCAAAGACTTTGATGAAGAGTGGAAGAAGGCATTAGAATATGCCACAGCACTACCACCAGGTACTGCATAGATAGACCCATCAGACAAAGGAAAAGACAAAGTGGTGTCCCAGACAAAAGATACAGCAGAAGTGCCACCACTGACACAAAAGAGAAAAGATGCAGAAGAGGTGCCACCAGGGGCACCAAAGAAGAAAAAAACAAAATCCTCAAAGGAACCTATAGAGACTGCACTGAAGGAGGATGACTATGAACTCATTGCGACAAGATTGCAGGACGTGATGCGGGACTCATTTCAGGCGATGCAGACATCATAGGACAAGCTGCAGTGCACGATTGATCAGCGGATTTTGGAGTTGAAAGCACTAATGGAGAAGACTGCCACAATGCATATTCCGCCAGTCCAGGTGACGACAGGAGAAATTTCAACACCATCGACTTCCCGCGAGGAAGTCTTGGCAAAGGATCGCATCAATACAATGTTGATACCGTCAGGGAGCATCCGACTCCCTGCTTCGATGATCGATGTATAGATACAGGTTAGACAACCTGTCGAGGTCAATCTGGCCCCGTTCCTTGTTGATCAATTACAGATGATCCAGCAACAGATAGCCGCAGAACTCAGGGATAGAGATCTTGCGACTTATAAACAGAACACTCAGCTGAGGAAACAGAATGCAGAGCTCACCGCAGGCTTTCACAAACAGACGAAAGAGTTAAGAGTACTTGAATAAAGAGAACAGGATCTCAGTTAGGTCCTATAGAACATCGCATTGGAGTTACCCCAGTGTAACATAGAGTTTTCCTGACCTCTAACACAGAAGGTAAGAAGAATTGCAGATAGAGAAAAGCATCTGGAAGAAATAGTGATCAAGATGGAGGAAGACCATAGAGCGCAGATTGCTGAGCTTGAGGCTCGAGCACCAGGGACACCTCAGGAAAATAAGGAAGCAAGGGCAGAGGCCTTTAGACTCGCTTCAACCCAGATGAAGAGTCGCATAGATGACGCACAGTCATTACTAGCTGATGCGATGAAGACACGGTCGGAGCTAGATGAACTCCCAGATAGACTGGAATTGTAGCAGAGTATCTAGAACATAGAGAAGACCACAGCAACAATAAAGGAAGAAGTCAAGAGCTTAGGAGCTCTTGCAAAGATGAAGAAGGAGACATAGGTGAACCATTTGCAACAGGAAGCGTAGTGGTTAAGAGCAAAAGAGATACAGTTTAATAACCTGCTTCAACCATATCAGGAACAAATCGCAGAACTGGTCGATGCGGTTGAGCAGAAGGTTAAGGAGTTCACTACAAGAAAAAGTGATATTGATGATACAGAAGACTCCGTCATTAGTCAAGCTATGCTTGAAATGGCACAAGAGTGTGTCAAGGTTATGAATAAAGAAGTCGCAGGACTTCGCGAGAGGCTTACAAAGAATTCGCAGGAAGCCAAGGAGAAGCTACAGCAAGAGAAACCAGTTGTTAGTGGCTCAGGGACGAGCCACAAGTAAGTGTTAGGGGACTGTTGGAGCGGGGCCCCGCAGCTACAGGAAAAGATACTATATCGGAAGAAGAAGTCAAAGGAAACAGTACCAGAGCGACTGAGAAGAGAGAGCTCAACCACTGCACTTAAGGCAGTAGCGAAGACAGGAGGGCTTAGCTACCCTCATAAAGGAAAAGGAGCAATGGGCCGAGGTATTGAAGAAAAAGGATAGAAGAGGACTGTAGAGGAAGCAACGCCCATACCCACGATCAGCACCGAGAAGCATGGAAGACTGCAGGAAGCTGTGGTCTGACAGTAAGCGGCAGCCCACGGTACAGATGCATCGACTGTCACAGTTAGGGTTTTTGGGTTACTATTGGGAAAGGCCCACAGTGTTGTAACAGGGAAAGACCTTTGGGCCACCTATATAAGCATGTATTTTGTATTGTAAAAGGTTAGACAGTTGGGTAGCTATTCAGACAATTAGCTAGCTAGTCAGTTGTATTGTAAGACATTGAGAGAGAGTCGAGCTCTGGTTCTGTTATTCAGTCTGTAGTTATCTTACTGTAACCAATAGCTAGCTCCTCAAGCATGAATGTAACAATCCACAGGGATTGAGAGAGAGAGGAAGAGTATATTGTAAGAAGGAAATATAAGAAGAAGAAGAGATCTAGGAGAGAAGGGCTCCCGATTGTGTGTGTGGAGTTTCCCAGAAGATCTCAGGCTGCATAATAGGTTGCAGCGGAACTGTGTTTACTCTCTCAAGATATAATATAAAAACCAGTTCCCGTGGACATAGCTTCCCCCCTGGAATTGAACCACGTAAAACCTGTGTGTTGTGCGACTGCTCATGTGATTGTGTTTTACCTGTTTGCTATCTGTTATATGTTACATGAATGTTGCTTATCAGTTGATGAATGTATGTATGTTATGCTTCAGTTTATAGCACATAGAAGGTTAACCGTAAGTTGAATGTATCAAGTAGCCTATATATGAGTTTATCAGTGCTTGATTCATGATAGTTGACAATTACAGCGCCAAGTGACTCCGATATATGAGTTCCACGAGTTCAGTGTAGTTGATGTTAGCGTGTTAAAATGTAGAGGTCTGAGTGAAGTGGTTTAACACCCTGGTGAGGGTTAACAGAGTTATTAGACCTAGGAGGGAGGTCGCAGGACCTTGAGAGTTGATACGCATATTGAGCCTCATTATAGGATGTAAGAAAGAGAAGAAAGGCGATATCGCATCGTCTAGGGGAGCTACGATGTGAGATATCGCAGGGAAGGAGCTCAGTAGAAAAGTAAGTTTGCACATCGCCATAGAAGCTACGATGCGATAAGAGTCTGCTCCCTATCAGCACGAGCTAGAAGGAGAGATCGTCTTCACAGAGAGATCCCGTTGGCTAAGAAGAGTCGCGAGACCCTAGGATGCTACAGAACCCAGTTGAAGACACTTGAGTCTTCAGCCACCCCATCTAAGATCACTTTGGGTGAGACTTCAGGTCGCTCTGCGGTCTATCGCCGAAAGGGCCAGTGAGCTAGGGGTTTTGTTGGTACAGTAAAGTAAACCCGGGTCTGCCCAGTCAGAACCAACAACTCTGCAACCTCAAAATGAGATCCAAAGTCAGTATTATCACTCTGAGCAGGTTTCCTTGATGGTGCATATCATCTATAGGCATGGCCCAAATAGCAGTGAAGAGCAAAGAGAAATTCTAAAGGAATATCACTTCTACATAAGTGATGATAGGTGCCATGAATTCCACTATGTACGTCATTGCTTCATCATGTTCTATGATCATTTGAAGGGCAGGACATATAGATGGATCGACACTGGATTTGGTCTGATGGATGTGCTGGTCAGTTAAAAAATGCACTCATATTTCAATGGTTGTGTTTGTTGCATTAAAACTACAAAGTTCCACATATGTGGAACTATTTTGAGATTGAGCATGGTAAAGGAGAGCATGATGGAGCTGGAGCATGTGTCAAAATAGCCCTACAAAGAGAGGAATTGAAATTATCTACAATATCTACTATTCGAAATTCTCAATCTATAGTCAGGTGGTGCACGTCAGTAATGGGAGAGGAATCAAGTATGCAAGTAGAATCCACAAGAAAGAGACATGTAGAGAGATTTTTTTGGGAGGTGGTAGACATAGATCGTTTACATGCATGGGAATGCAAGATTGTTCCTGGGACTCATGGCTTTCATTCGGTTCGAAGCTCTGATAACCCAGTATTTGAAATTTGGACTAGAAAACTTGCTTGTTTTTTCCTGCCTTGTTGTGATGGTGAATGGGATGTGTGTGAATCATTGGATTGGGTTGATGGATGGGATCGCATATCACTTCCACTTGATCAGCATGAATTTGTTGAGTTAACTCTATTGGAAGAATACCAATCGTCTATTTCTATATATTTTGATCATGTATCAGACCTTGTACAACCTAGTATAATGCATTTCCTTAACATTTTTTTGTAAAATTTACGTAGTCTTGAAACTCACATTAATGGCCTTGTATCACACGAAAAATATTTGATCATATACCTACAATCGTACTATGTAGGACACATATACGCAGTGGTTTCCTCAAAAGATAGTGAATGGGGTGGTGATTACTGGTTGGCACATTGTATAGAGGGAAATCAAACCCTCATTATGTCCATGACTGATGATGAAAACAACCACTTCCCCATTGGGTCTATGGTTGTTAAAGGTGAATACCTTACACATGACAACAATGCAAGAAAGAAGGGTAGATATGTTTACAGGGATTACAAACCAGGTGCAAGTGTGTATCACTTTACCAACTTAATCATTGGTACAAACCTCCAGGTAAGAACAATGCCTAGCCGAAATTCATCAAAGGTACGCTACTTCTTACCGAATACAGCGCACGAGAGACTAATGGAGACCATCATTATAAGAGATGATCCGGAGGGCTTGGTTGTATGATAATAGGTGGGATCTAGAATGATGAGGTATGTATCATAATTTTAATTTCCCCATGTATGTTTCTTATGAATATGTCAATTTTGTGTTCTTGACATGCAAAATTTTCCATAATGTTGTTTATAAATATGCCAAAAGTTCTTTTGTATGTCAAGTTAATGAACATGCCAAATTTTACATATGATCAATAAACCATATATATCAATAATATGAACATTTCAAGATATCATTCACATGATACACATAACATTAGCATACATACCTGTACCTCTGTAGGTCATACCTATCAAAGTTCTTTATAGGCTCTCTTACAGGACTAAAACCCTAATTTTTCAAGTATGTAATATTGTCAATGTTTTCAGCAGATATATACAACTAGGATGATGGAAAAAAGATGCCACAATGATAAACTTATGTTTTAAGGCTTGTATAATTTCCTTCTTGACAACTCACCTCTTATACCCGCATGTCCATTGCCAAAGAGGTAGTGCCTAGTAGTGTTGGAATTTCATCTCATTTTTTTATTTATTGAGAAGTTTAATTTCTACTTAAAAGATAATAAAAGATAATAAGAGATTTATTTAACTTTGTTTTTTAGTTGATT
>LPNX010610771.1:5339-20230 GCA_001517045.1 Pseudotsuga menziesii | reverse complement strand
GTAGTTGTGTATTGATGGACTTAGTAATTGACAGATTATGTTAGAAATAGTAGTAAATATGTTAAATGAGAAATAAATAGAAATAGATTTCCATACTGTATTTTTCCACGCCTAGCTTAGGCAGTACTCTAGTACAGCTGGGTGTTTAGGTAGATATGGTGATTCTTATTTCACCTAGGTTGCGAGGGTGGACATGGGAGTAAAAATGTGACTTCAACCAAGTTTTAGCTACTTCAATTACTTGGAGGGCAGCACGAAGGTCCTCATTGGTCTGTTTAAGCAGAATGAGGCATTATTCTAGTGGCGATGTATTGGGAAGGAGTTCTATGGCAAGGAGGAGTGACGAAATCTGGCACTCGATGGGAAGTACCGACTTGACACCATGGGCTAAGTGGAATCGAATAAAGCCAGTGGAAATTTTTGTTGACGTCCCATAGGCCCATATAGATAAGAAGAGCATGTGGTTCTAGTTGGTTTTATGGTTTCCTACCATCTGCTAGAGCAAGGTTTTGATGATCTTGTTGACAGCTTCGAACTGTCCATTACATTGAGGGTACTAAGAGGAGGAGTATTGGTGTTTGAACCAAATATCATCTTCAAAGTGTCAACCATGGTATGAAACTATTTGTTGGGGGACACTGAAGCGCACAATGACGTGATTAAAAAAAAACATGTCGTAGTGTCGGCCTTATAATTGAATGTAGGCATGGCCTCGAACCATTTGGTGAAATAATCAACGTCGATGATGATGTAGTTATGGCTGCCATCCGAGGTAGGATTACATGTCATGAATTCGATCACCCATTTGCAGAAGGGACCAACAGTGACTACAGGATGTAACGATGCGGGGGGATTCCTTGATTTTAGAGCAAAGAGTTGACAACAGTGGTAGTGTTTGACTGCCTCAATGCAATCAACAAAAATGGTCAACCAAAAATAACCAGCGTGGAGAATATTTTTGGAAGTTGCCAAACCTAAGAGGTGGCCACTAAGCTCCACTATGACAGTCATTAAGGAATTTCTCGGCCTCATCATGGGTGAGGCAATGTCATAAGATGGTATCAATTCCTCGATGGTACAGAACATCTCTTATGAGGATATGGTGAGTGTCTTGGTGTCAGATGCATCATCAATATTCATGGCTCAGATTGGCATCAAATTTATGGGTGCGAAGGTACAGGAGGATGTCCCCATACCATGGATCTTCCATGGAAATGGCAAACAAGAATTCATCAAGAAGGTTGACTATAATCTGTGGTGATGCAGACAATGGAGGAAGGTCCATCATGAGTGAAAATAACGCCAAATCCATGGTGCTCTTGGGAATAACAAAATCTAAGTTGAACTCCTGAAGAATGACAAACCACTTAGTAGCGCGAACTTGTAGGAGGCAATGGCTAAATAGGTATCACATTGGGTTGGAATTGGCCACAACCTTATTGTGATCGAAAAGCATGTAACGACGTAGCTTCTAGGCACAAAAAATGATGACAAGGGCCAACTTCTCCTCATGCGAATATCGTAAAGGGGGACCAGACAACTTCTTACTTACATAATATATCACATGCTCTTGGTGAGCATCGTCTTCATGGACTAAAACTCTGGTGATAGCATTTCTGGATGTCGACACATAGAGAATCAAGTATTTGATGAAGTCGGGCGTAGATAACAGCAGGGCAGAGGCCAAATCTTGTTTTAATGCATCAAAAGTTTCTTGGGCATGCGTATCCAAAAAAAAAGGAATGTTGGTATGAAGTAGTCGTAAGAAACCATGGACTTTCATCGTGTATTCCGGAAAAGGAAGTTGGCATTACCTTGGCGAGTCTGCAGTTGGCACAAAGTACGTGGTGATGGGAGATCAAGAGTGGCTTGAACTTTGAGAGGGTCGACCACAGTCCCTTTGTGAGACATGATGAACCCAAGTAAACGACTAGCTGGGACATAAAACACACACTTGAGAGGGTTCAATCATATGTTATACTTGCGGAATCGTAAGAAAACTTGTTGCAAGTTGTCAAGATGCTGTGAACGCTTCTGTGAGTGAGTCGTGAGGCAATCCAAGTAGACTAGTATGATATGGATGAGGTCCTGGAAGAAAAAAGTCATAGCGCACTGAAAAGTTGATCCAACATTCTTGAGGACAAATGGCAGGACCCGATATGCAAATGTGCCCGAGGGGGTTTTGAAGGCAGTCTTGTACTAGTCTTCTATCCATATATGATTTTGGTTATACCCGAAAAAACCATCCAGGAATGAAAAGACTTCATGATCAGTGCAAGCGTCAATGATTTGGTCAATGAATGGAGTAGGGAAGTTGTCTTTGGAACATGCCAAATTCAAGTAATGAAATCAGTACAAAGGTGGATGGTACCTTGATTTTTATTTATGGGAATAAGATTAGAATCCCAAGTGGTATACACGATGGGTTATATGAAACTGACTATGCGTAGTTTCTCAATCTCTATCTTAACCACAACGGCCTTTGAAGGGTGAATTGGTCTTTGCTTCTGACGAGCAGGTGGCATGTTGGGCCATGTATCGATATGATGTTCAACAATGGATGGATCATGTTAACCCAAAAAATACCTCACTCAGCTCTACATGGCCTACACCACCCAAGGACACCCATACACGGCCCTCATTTCATCCCATTTGACCCCCACGCCCTCAATAAGGCTTAAAAACATTAAAAAGGGCTTAAAACCCCTAAAAAAGAGCCTAAATAGCTCTCCTAGTGGCTAAAACCTCCAAAAAGAGGCTAAAACCCCTCAAAGGAGCTTAAAACCCCAAATGGAGCTAAAGATAGGGTGAAAGGGGCTAAAATCTCAAAAAAGGGGCTAAAACCCCAACCAGCGGCTTAAAACCCTAAAAAACCCCAAAAAAACTATAAATAGAGGGGCGGGGGTCACTCTCAAAACACTTCTCCCTTGCATACTGTTATGCTTCCCGAGTGGATGCCTTGAGACCCTTTGTCTCTCAAGCCACCCACACTCCCTCTCTCCTCTATCTTCCATTGAGCCATAGCTCCCCCATCCAAGAGAGGTGCTTCTCCAAGCTAGGGTATGGTGGCCCATTCCATCAAAGAGAAGGTATAACCAGTGTTATTTTATGTATTTGCTTCAGTATTTCATTTGCTTTCTAATCCATTGTTTGTTTGAAGGTTTATTACCTAACTTGTTTTTGCAGGTTTTTGTTTCTAACATTCGTTTGCAGGTTGCTGGAGATAAACCCTAACAGTGTTTGCAGAGGGGTTTCTAGCCATTTCTATTCTTTTCATTCTATTTTGCTTCCTATTCGTTTTTACTGCATTTCACCACCAGGAACCTACCCTTCCGTCCTATAGACGAAAGGTATCCATTCCTTCCCTGTAGCAAGGGAGAAATCCCTGCTACAAAACTGGTGACCATACCAGATAGATCTCATAGGATCCCTGGGTTAGTTTTCAAAGTTTTAGTTTTTTGTTCAGTATTTTTCCCTAGGTTAATTTTTCTGTTAAATGTAGCTTAGATTGCTAAGCCTCCTCAAGGCCAATCCAAGCCCATTTGGCCATAGTACCAGTTACTATTGGCCATTCTATGATTTTCAAATCACTCAACTGTGCAAAAATAGTCGAACTGAATTTCTGAAAATTCACCTATGTTTAGGCTCATTTTTTGCCCAAACAGTTGATCCATTTGTGAATCTATTCATGGTTAAAGGTAAAAGGGACCATTTACGAAGTGGGTTTTGAACCATTTGAGGCAATTCCTTACGATTTGATCACAATCCACTTCACAAAAATAAGACCTTTATAGGTGCACGACCCATTTTTGGGCTTCATTGCTTGCTTTTATTGGGACTGTCAGTGCAGCTCAGCTGCCTCTTTCCATATGAACCATTTCATTTATATTTCTGTTTCATTTTATTGCAATTTCATTTACATAACAAAGTGTAAATTAAATACTCGATGGGTTAATGAATATAGTTTGACTAAAATTCACTTAAAAACAACAATCTTGCTTAACCCTTCCTCCTCTATCCAGTCATCACCCTTCGGGGTATTCTGGGAAAAGAAGAAGGGAATAGCTTGTATAGTAATAGGCACTTCACCCAATATTGTTCGAAACCACTAAAAACGGGTGACTTGGAAGGTAGAGGGGGTAGAGAAGGAGGGCTTCTCACAGCACTCAGTGTCATCCCTGTTGACCAACCTTGCATCCAGGAGGTGACCTATGGATCTACAAATGGGCTTAGTCCCATTTTTTTGAGATCCCAACACCTTCTCCTGCTTGAATAAGAATATAGGTGTAAGGTAGTCACCTAGTCAGGCTATCACAATTCAAGATAAACAATGGAATATGTCTACAAAATTTCTGTTTATTTACTGCTTCCATCCTCAATGATATAAACTCTACAGAATATTCATAAATCATTTGCAGCCACCAGATAACAGAAAAACAAAAATACATACACACCATACCATGTAAATCAACCCAACTCCGTTCATGACACTGAGAGAGCCACTAAAATTTACAAATTTACACTAAATTAAAAATCTACGGTCTTTGAGGACATAAGTCCCTGACTGCCTTAACCATGGGAAATACTTGGGCTCAGCCCAGAAACTCATTGTGAGGAGTACCACGAGAACCCCAAAGTAGCTGGCCCCTGAGAGGAATTGCCAAGCAAATCGGGCAACGACCCCCACCGATTGAGTAGAACGCCCGTCAGGAAAAATCCAAGCACTATATTCTAGTAGTCTTGGTGGCCAAGTGACCACCTACAGCCAATAGGAAGACATTGAAACTGAGGTCCAATAATCATTACCACCAGTTTGATATTCAAGTTTAACACAATTGATCTCTCACGCTCTTCCTCACGCCTGAGAGGTGAACCAACTTAGTTAGGGTCATTAAACCAACATCGTCAAGACCATTCTCGATGACCTCCCACACCATCAGAAGGCCACAGAGCCTCTGATTTAGATTCAAACCAGTATCAGTCTAAACCAGACTTCCACACTGCACCATCAAGCCCCATGGCTGGTGCAAACCCGGATCCATTTTCTAGCATACCAATTGCTAGTGGACCCATGTCCACACCAAAAAATATCACCAATAACCCTACAGGTGGCCCCAGCATAGTTATGCAAACCATGATAAGTCAGCTGCCACCAGCCATATTGACCACTCAAGCTGTCCCATCTACAACACATGGGGGTAGTGGCCGCCCTTCCATCCACATTGTCCCCCCCAGCACACTTGGAGGCAGTGGACCTTCCACCTACACTGTCCATCCCACCACACTTGGGGGCACTGTCCCATCCCCAATGGCGCCACAAGCACCCCTAGCAATGTAGGTGCATTATGCACCTGCAAACCCCACCACCATGGCTGCCCCATCTCACATCAGCTCAGGGTCAAACCTCCCTTTCATAGCATGTCTCAACTTACCTAACTTGGCCTGGTTAACAAATGACTGTATCCACCATCAAGCTTTTTGGCCTCCCATACCAACCAAACTTCCCTCAAACATTCCCAAGTTTGAAGGGAAGGCAGGGGAGTGCCCCCAAAACCACATCATGATGTTTCATCTATGGTGCTCATCAAATAGCATCGTAGATGATTCGATCAAGCTAAGGCTATTCCAATGCACCCTCACAGGTGCTGCAGCCAAATGGTACATTGAGCTACCACAAGCCAAGTACCCAGATTTCAACTCCCTGGCTTTCATGTTCCTGCAATATTTCCAGCTCCCCGTCAGATATGACAAAGGGGTGGAGATCTTGTTGTCTTGCTGCTAAAATACTGCGACCCACATAACTGACCACATCCATGAGTGGTGGCGACACCGTAGTTTGTGTAAGATATAACTTGATGACAGGATCTTCCTGGATTGGTTCCTCAAAACCTTGCTCCCACCTATAGCAAAGGACGTCGCATCTAAATGTCCCCAATCCGAAGAGGAGGCCATCCTAAAATCCCAGCAGTTTGATCTAATCTATGCACAGTTTGGATACCTTTACACCGTCATTCCAGATGCCCCCCACACAGGAACCCCCTACCGGGATGCATCGGGGGCATCCCATTCTGCAGATGGCATCATAGGCTCGATCTCTCACCAACCATAGTACCGACCAACACCACATGTAGTACCACCACAATCAAGCAACACTGCTAATGTTACCTACCAAAACCAAACTCTGGACTATGCAAGAATGATGTCCCAGTCCGAAGCCACAACTTCTTACACACAACCTGTGCCACTACAGCAGGCTCAGGCATTGGCTTAGCCAACACAGCAATACGCAGGACAAATGCCCACATTTATGGCATAGCCAACCACCCAAATCTACTATGCACCACTAGTGCAAGCGGTTCAAGCTCCTGCCCCTGCTCCTCCTGCTCCATTGGGATAGGTGTTTGCACAACAAAATTTTCCCAACCATCTAGCCCCCAATAATCAATAAGGAAAAGCTAGGAATAACTGACCCCAGAACCAAGGCAACAATCAACCACAGGGAGGCAGTAAACAACCAAACCCTCCCAACAATGCAACGGCAAACTGGCTAGCCAAAAATCCTCCATGACCAAATGCACCGAGACGCAACGCCCCATTGCATACAAACCAACCATGCACACTCTGTGAGGTCTACGAGCACTACACATTCGAGAGTCCCTTCATGGGTCATGCTAAGCAGGCCATTAAGAACAAGGTTCAACATGCCACCAACACAATGAACCAAGCCCAAACCAACCCGGCACCACAAGGACTTCCTCCTATGGTGCTCGAAAACCCATTACCAGTCCAAGGATTAATGGCAACCGCACCCCCTCCCCAACCCAATCCCAATGCTCCAGGGGCACCTCCCATGGTAGAAATAGGTGTCCACCACCTGCTAGCTATGACAACTGAAGAGGTTAATCTACAAACCAGATGGAATCAGTATGGAACCAACACCGAACCTGCTGACACATCAGCGACATCTACGTCTAAAATAGTCATTGCACCTATTCAGTTACCACAACTGAAGAGGTCAATCTACAAACCAGACGGAATCAATATAGAACCAACACCAAACCCACTGACACATTAGTGGCATCTACATCTAAAACAATCAATGTACCTCTTCAGTTACCCCCTTTCCTGCGCCCCCCCATATGCCAAGTTGCCAATAATGCCACAGCTAGAGCTGCTGTCAGCTATAGCATCGTAGATGATTTGGCCCAAACACCAACCGCCATCTCCGCTCTTGAGGTACTCAAAAAGTGCCCAACGTAGTGGAAAGCCTTAATAGCCTCCCTTGGGGCCATAGACCCCTTCAACTCCAAGTTGATCACATTCGACACGGAGAATGGAGAACCATTGCCTTTCAAATCCTTGTGTCTATCTGGAATTTGGTCGTGCACCAGTGCATAGTGGATGAGGGGGCATCCACGTGCGTTATGTCTTCCCTGGCTTGGAAGAAACTTGGATCCCCAATTCTGCAACCATCCTCCACAACTCTGCAGGCTTATGATGGCCATCCCACTAAAGCCCAAGGAATCCTCCCCCTTGTTCCCATCACATTAGCTGGGAAGAAAGTTCTAATTGTCATAGAGGTTTTCAACGCTCAATTGGACTATAACGTTCTCCCCGAAATAATTTATATGTATGCCATGAGAGCTATCACATCAACTGTCTTTTGACTCATGATGTTCCCCCACGAAGGGAAGATCATGATGGTTGACCAACTGACTTATCATGATCTGCAAGGGCTAACGACACCCACCAATGTTATCCCTACGATCAACACCATTAATCCACAAGGGATGACCACACACCCGAATGTTATCCCTGCGGTCAACACCATGGTTGACAACATACCAGCCTCCCCATTGTTGAATGTGGACCCTTGTTTGGCGATACCACCATGATGACTCCTTTCCCCTTAGTGTCACCACCACTGATACCAAATGAGACTGTGGACTTGTGCATGCTCTCATCTAGAACCATTGCACCCAAACAACAACTGCAGCCGTAGCCCCAACCGCAACCACAACACCGCCCGTAGCAGCAACATCAACAGCAGCCACAACATCATCCACAGCTGCAACATTACACGTAGCCGCAACCACAAAATCATCCCCACATACAATCATCAGGGAGTTATCTGGGCTCCTCTCTAGTCCATACAATTCCCTTCCTCTTTCCCCCACCTGGTGTCATGAGCAAGCCAGTAATGGCCACCCTAAACCTACCCAAATTTACATTGGGAATTCCCATGTGGTATCTTGATCCAACAACTCAACCACTAATGCCCCAGGTAGTCTTAACCATCGTGCAACCCATTATGGTCGAGCCTCATCCTCCACCCAGCCCACAAAAACCAACCACCACACCCGTACCTGCACCACCCCACCCAAAAAGGGCCAGGGGCAAGAATGAAAAAGGTACCGCAGAGCCTTAACAGATCCTACCTTGCATCGTCTGCGAAGAATAGGGCCATCCGACCCAAAACTGCCCTGAGATTCCAATGATCCACGCACATTTGGATGCCATGGATACAACTAAAAACCTTCCCGTGGTTGAACTTCCAAGCACGCTAATAGTGAGAAACAAGTCACTAAGAACAAACCATGCTTGCACCCTATGCAGTTTGTATGGACATTATTCTCACCATTTCCAAGACTTTCTCGAGTTTCGAATGGCTTTAGCTGACCTCCGTCAACATTCCCTTGAATCTGAGATCACCCTGATAGAAGAAGTTCACCCCCCACCTCCTTCTGCGGGCACCATGTCCATTTACATGATGTCCAGTTCTACCGACCCACTTGTCTCCACCTCCAATGATGGTCCATTAGACCTGTCTCTTCACTGCTTCCACAATCACAAGGAGATACTTGAAGCCTTAACCGCCTCGAAATACCCATGGGATGACATGCACCATCGCTCGTTCTTCCTCCCCGAAGAACTTGTGTCGCAGTCTGACCAGTTTTCCGTGGAAACCAAAGATTTCATTCATGGGAAATTCGACTAGATCAAGAACCCCATCCTGGCACCAGATTCCTTCGAACAAGGGAACATGGCCAACATCTCACTAACTATTAAAATCAACATCTCAACCAATCCTGAGGTTGTTGAAGAAATCATGCTGGGGGAATCTTGCTCCTTGAAAGAAGTCGCTGCCTTTAAAGCTTTCTTCCAAGAATTTGGTGACATCTTTGCCTGGTCTTACACTGAAATTCCTGGGCTGGATCCGTCCATCGTGGAACACCACATTGACACATGGCCCAATGTGGCCCCTGTACACTAAAAGAAATGACCGATTCATCCTTCCAAAGCGGTTGCGATCAAAGCCGAGATAGAGAAGCTGCACACAGTCGGCTTCATTTACTCCATTGCCTACACCACTTGGGTTTCTAATCCAATTCCCCTGAATAGAAAATAGGGTACCATCCACGTTTGCACAAACTTCTGCAATCTCAATGGGACATGTCCCAAAGACAATTTCCCAACACCCTTCATCAATCATATTATTGATGCATGCGTCGGACATGAATTATTTTCCTTCATCGACGGATTTTCTGGATATAACCAAATCTAGATCCAGAAAGAAGACCGTTATAAGACAGCATTCACACCCCCGTGGGGCACATTCGCGTATCGATTCATGCCCTTTGGCCTAAAAAACATTGGATCCACCTTCCAGCATTCCATGGCACACTGCTTCCGTGACCTCATTCACATCATGTTGGTTTGTCTTGACAACCTCATTGCACGGTCACAGAAGCAAGCACGGCACATAGATGACTTGCGGCAAGTCTTCTTATGATGTCGCAAGTACAAAATCTACTTGAACCCTTTCAAGTGTGTTTTTTGTGTCCCAATGGGCCATCTCCTAGGGTTCATCATGTCACACAAAGGAATGACCGCTGATCCCCTGAAATTCCAAACGACTTTCCAAAGGAATGACCGTTGATCCCCTTTGAGTGATGTCAGTTCAACTTGTAGCATAGTTTTTTCCCTTTTTGTTTTGCATCATTTTTACCACAAATCAAAGACCCCCATTCAGGGGTAGTACCATTAGCTGCTAATTCAAAATCACCCAAAACCTGTTTGAAACACCTCTCACACCTCCGATCTCAAATTTCCATCTCCTGATGAAACCATCGCCTCATGTTTAACAAACAAATTTTGGGACCGCTTCCTGGAAGTTACCTCGATTTACGAGCCACACCATGGTGATACAAGTGTTTACAGACCTATACTTGCATCACAATTTCTACTGCTACTCATGCGGATTCTTGGGCAACCACTTATAAGGAACATCATTTTTATTTTGTAACACATAGTTGTCTATTCCGTCCACTGCACCTTATGTGGATCTCCGGACCATCGTCCGGAAAATGGATCATTTTCTTTGCATGTATTTGGCATATAACTGCCTTTGGACTTGCACTCACGTCACATGTAGTCAATTTCATCCACCACAATTCACACACGACTCTCCTGACCTCGTTTCGAGAGCCACCTTGGTTTGCATGCCTCTTCTGCACTGACTCGTGTGCCTCTGCCGCAATCTATCCAGCACATGTATTGGTATGTTTAAGAGCCACTTGCTCCGTCCATACTGCGTGGATGACCTTTGGACCACTTTCCACCGTCCTGACATGGGGCACCACCTGTGCCACCGCAATCGATTAACCATACTAGAGTTTCTTTTAAGCTCTTTTCTGACTCCTAAAAGAATTAAAAGATTGTTGAGCGCATCTGCTTCCTTTCTTGCTCATTAAAGTATAGGAAAGGGCATCTACATCGTCTCATTTATCTCCTTTTGCGAACTATGTAGACCATGGCAAAAGAAAAGGACCACCTTGGCATATTCAAGCAAATACCATTCCCCTCTGCATACTTTTATGCTTTCTCAGGCATAGGGGCCGCACTTTATGAAAAATATCACCATGGGTTGTCGTTAAGCTCTTTTCAAGCCTCCTCATCAAGAAAAGATTGTCAAGCAAACCTGGTTTCATTCATGCTCGTAAAAGTATCTCAATGACCATCCAGTCAATATAGGTTTAACCTTTTTCGGCCTGATTAGACCAATGGTAAAGAAGTCTCTCATCCCCTACAGGATGGGTGAGCTCTCCTATGTATACTTTTATCCTTTTTTGGGAACAAGAGACTACCAAAGAAAAATACCCCCCACTAGAGTATTCTTCATGATTTCAGACTCTCTAAAATTGAAAGCACCATCGAGCATTTACATTCTCGGGCTTGCCAAAAATCCACGAGATCGTACCACAACAGTGTCTCTAGACACCACCCCATAGAAAATAGTTTGGCAGCATTCCCACTTTGGGTCGCCTTTGTTCAGAGTACTCTGCAATGTGTCTACCTTGGATCCCATCAATATCAAAAGTGTCTACCTCGCCCAAATATTTCCCATCTGCAGTGACATCCCCAGTATTACAACTATGATCCCATTCCCATGAGCCAGTTTCATTTTCTACCTGGTCCGCCCTACTGTCATACTCTGAAAAAAGGAATTTTGAGTCTACTACACTCCCCCTGCCCCTATTCAATTCTTTCCTTCCCACCCCCTCGTTCAGTGGGTCAGTCCGCAGATTGTCTCACATCGTTCGGTTATCTCCCTCGCGCGTCTGGTCAAGGAAACATCATTGCCTTGACCAAGGGCGGGTCTCCCTCTATCGATGAAAACACACATATTCCATAGGATAGACCTAGAGGTCCCTGTATATTGGTTTCATTAACCTCATTGATGAGTTCCTTGGACCACTTTATAGGAGTCCTTAGTGCCTCTCGGGATGGTTGTTTCTCACCTGCTCGACTCCAACTACATCATCGCACCATTGAGATTCGTACAGGGTATTGGTCTATGCAGTATTTGGTCGAAGACCCTGGATGTCACCTAACTCTAACACATTGATGAGTCTATCTAGGGGACCTAAACAGGTTATGTCCCTTGTGATTTTTGGGTTGCGTTGGAGACAGTGTTAAGAAGCCCTAGTAGTGCTTCTATATAGATTTATGATTGATGCAGCATACTTGTGTTAGCACTCTGAATGTACACAGGTTGTGAACGGTAAATCCCAAGGTAACAGCAAAAACCACTTTTAGAAAGAAACTGGCTTTTCTTTCCAGAGAGGGATCTCTCAAATACAGATTAAACAAGGCCAGATATAAATCAACACTCAAAAAAAATTGTATAAACGGTTGAAACAGCACATAAACATTGGGCAATGGAGTCACATATACACAAAGATATCACAAAGACATATACATGAGATTTTATTAGAGGCAAGATAACCATTTCATCACAGTCATTCATTTAGTTCAGGTGAAACATAAGAGACAATGAACAGCCCATTAATACAGAGCATCAAAGATGAGTTCTATATTAAATTTAGTAGAAGAATGTATAAAATATTTGAAACAATGATTACAGCATAAACATTATGAATTCTAACCATTCAACACTGTGTTTCAGGTATGAAGAAAAACAGAATGCAGTGTTACACTGGAAAACACAATCACATAAGGAAAGAAATACGGACTATAATGTAAATGACACAGGAATCTCTGATAAATATTATGCATTCACTCTATTATTCAAAAATATATGTCTTCAAAGAAACATTCAACAACAAGATAGGTTCCAACCCCCATCCAATAAAATAGATTCAATTATATACATAAAATGATTCATCTTCCAAGAAGATTCATAACTGAATGGCCGGCTTAATCAAAGTCTTGTAACTGTATTCCTAACTCCTAGGAATAAACCACTAGCTTTGATCCTAACAGATCATTAAGTTAAAATCAACTTGATAACATGGCCTCGTTCAAGCAACTCCTCAGCGCGCAACACCTTTCTTCATGAATGAAGGATATATTTCGTTTTTCTGAATCTCTCTATGGCCCTCCATTGCTTGGCACTTGGAATATCATATTCCATCATCTCTCAAATTGACACCTCCAGCTCCATGTAAGTTTCATATGACACCTTAGGAAATCCTCCCCTGATGATCAGGAACTTCTGTAATATCTCGAAATCCTCCGTCAGCTTATCCACAATGACCTTCCCTATCAGCCCTTTTTCTAGATCGTTGAATTTGGAATGATCCATGCGGCTTTGTACCAACAGGTTGTGATAGTGCTCCTGAGAAAGCATTCGTCCTTCTCATCCCAAAAGGAAGGACGGCCATCCTCAAACAATTCTTCGAAAGCCTATTTGAAATCATTAACCTGTGAGACCATTTCGTCAGCTTTGTCCTGTACTACTTTCATCAGATGGTTCTTATGGATAAAACATTTTGCCCACAGTACCAATGATATTCTGTCCTTTACTCCTATATCATGGAACTTTTGGTACGTTAATGAATTTAAGAAATTTAATGCATTCTGGGCTGTGGCAAGGGGTTTCCTATCCATAGTTTCATTTACTAACTTCAGTCTTTGATTGGCCAAATTGATCAATATGCTTTGATCATCAATAAAGTTCAAATAGTGCCTGAATTTAGTAATTTCTATAGATAAGGTATCCCAAATTATGTTCTTTGCTCCTTGCATAGGACCCTTTCCTATGTTTCTCTCTTTCAATTCATTAAATTTCTTTTGTAGTTGATTTCTGTCTTGCAATATTTTATTTTTATTTTCTGTCACCTTGGCTAAGTCAAACTTGATCTTCTCATTTTCCACCTTTAATTCTTTTATCTCTTCATCCTTTAGGTTGAACTGGGACATGGGCACTAACAAGTCATCTGCAGAAAAATCATTTAATGGTTTTTCAATATTCACAGTAGACAGGTCTTCATCAGTGGGTGTTTGGCTCATCAATTCCTCCATGATCTCTTTTTCATCATTTTGGTCCTTTTTAAGCAGGGAGATTTGTGCTATTAGTTCATTCCACTCTGCTTCCCATTTATCTTTTTCTTCTTGTAATTTGACAGCCTTTCCCTTATGCTCCATCATCTCCTGGTGAATTTTGTCTTTCTCTTCTTGTAACGCCAATAATTTGGATGATTGAACATGTTCTGTGCTTGGGATCTTCAACCTTTTCTTCAAAACCTGGAGGGCGTTGTCCTTTTCTTCCAGCATTCTTTTTATTGCTTGGGTATTATCTCTTTCATTTCCTAAACTGATAATGTATGCTTGTAGCTTTTTAATTTGAATGGCATTGGCCTTGTTTTCAACTTTATCATGTTTTAACTAAACCTCTAACTTGTCTACTAAAATTTGTAACTTATTGATTCTCATCGTAGCTTGCAATAGATCTGAATAAATAATGTCACTTGTTTTCTTATGTAGCTGTATTTTTTCAAGTACACTAATCTTGTCTAAGCTTACTTCCATTTCTGATACCTTCTTACCATTTACCATGGCCAATTTAAAGGTATTTCTTTCTATGTCCCTGGTAGAAAACGAGGAGGTTTTTGGATTATTTAAACTCCTTACCCGCAGGAGTAAATTCCTTGTCTCCTCTAGGGACTGTTTTTGCTTCTCCACATAACTGGCCTTGAGCTCCTCTTTGGACTTGAAAACTGGACCTAATTCTAAATTATTTACATCTTTAAAAGATAACCGATTCACCTATACAGATTTTGTTGGAACTAAAGGAACTCTTTTTAAGTCGTTTGAAATCTCTTCACTTAAAACTCCACCAACTTGAAACAATTTGGCCTTTTTGTGTGACCCATCCTCATCCAATTCCATGCTTTAAACTTCAAAAAGACTTCTTTTAACTACAATATTGGGACCATCTGTCACTTGAGATATTGCAACTGGTATAATACTTGTATTCTCATCGGATCTTGGAATCTCCATAAAATGAAACAAATTGGTTGTCTCGGTCATACCTTCAACAATTTGGTGGTCAAATGGCTTGTTTTTGTTTGCCTACTTTATTAGGG
>LPNX010610720.1:150646-180813 GCA_001517045.1 Pseudotsuga menziesii | reverse complement strand
AGTCTCATTCAGACAAGACAAGTTGTCAAAAAAGACAATACTGTAACTGTTTCAGACTTTTTAGTCTTCCAAAAACTAGTGGATCCCATCTCTTATACCATATTCATGTTCATCGAAACAAAATAACCTGTATCATAAAGTAAGCAGCAAAAGTAAAAAACTATATAAATTCACAGAACTTAATATACTCTAATAAATCCGCTGTCTATTGGATGAAATCCGCTGTCTATTGTCTTTTCATCCAGAAGCTCCTCGTATAAAATGTAGCCACGCTCAACACCGACCGATGGTTCTTTCTGATGGCGGCTCTGATAAATACAGCCTCATAAAAAATGCCATGGTAACTTCGTCCTGTGTATCCATGAACAGACTGAGTTCCATATAAGGCTGCGGAGTCATTGCATATATTATTTGTGAACTAGGTATTCCCCTTTTTCTTTTGTCTCTGAATCCTTCTCTCCAACCCTTGGCCCTCAAATATGGAAACCAACACCTACGCCGATAAGATCGATCAGAACGGTTGGGTTGTTCAAATTAAGCAAAGTCTCTCTGAATTACACGAAGAAAAAGATGAGTTGTGTGTAGCGTCAGTGTTTAATGTGCCAAAAGAGTTATTAGCACTGAACCCCAAAGCGTTCATTCCTCAATCCGTTTCCATCGGCCCCTATCATCACTGGAGATCTGAGCTCTTTGAAATGGAGCGCTACAAACTGGCAATTGCTCGCAGATTTCAGGAAAGAATCAACGTCAGACGAGGCAACTTTGAGGTCGTGGTCGTGGAAGAGTTTCGAAAGCACGACTCGCAAATCCGGAGCTGCTATCACAAGTTCATCGATTCCAAGGAAGAAACCTTGGCGTGGCTCATGTCTCTGGACGCCGTCTTCCTTCTTGAGTTTTTACAGTTTTATGTTAGAAACGCCGACAAAAGCTCGGACACGGACGTCAGGCCTCTGGGGCAAGTCTTAGATCCGAGTGGCGCCAGCGCTGCCTACAACTCTACTCTCAGAGATCTCATGATGCTCGAAAATCAGTTGCCGCTCTTTCTATTGCAAAAGCTTTTGGAGTTGCAGTTGGATTCTAAAGCCCTGGCAGAGAAGAGGATCGAAAACCTGCTAAGGCTTGTTTGCCAAGAATTATCGCCTTTCACCTTCAAGTTGCCACAGGATTCGAAGCTCAACAGACACGAGAAAGGGCATGTGCTGGAGGTGCTGTACTACACCATCGTTCCTAGTGTTTCCAACAATCAAAATCCAAATATTGCAAGTGATGAGGAAGAAAACGAGTCGCCTGATACAGTAGACATGTCAATCTTTCCACAAACCTTTACTGGGCTGTGGACGGCTCTCTCGGCCTCTTTAAACTGTCGCCCCATTCGCTTTCTCACGGAGTTGCAGCGGCGAGTGCTGAACCTACATGTTCTGACAGGATTTAAAAGACTCCTGTCACTTCGTGTCAAATATGAGAAGGAGGAAGGATCGGGAGAGGGGAAAGAATCCTCCGTTAGGATCATACCACCCACCCGAGACGAACTGGCAATTCCATCCGTGGCGGATTTATGCTCTGCGGGAGTCAAATTCGTTCCTACCAGTGGTGATCTCACCACAATACAATTTGATACGAAGACTGCCACGCTTTACCTTCCCAGAGTAAAGTTGGACAGCAACACAGAAGTAATCTTGCGAAATCTGGTGGCATTTGAAGCTTCGGCGGCGCCCGGTGCGCTGGTTTTCACACGATACACCAATTTCATGAACGGGATGATTGACAGCGAAGAAGATGTGAGATCGTTGAGAGAAAGCGGAATTATATCCAACCATCTCCAAAACGACGAAGAGGTTGCAAGCCTCTGGAACAGCATGGGTAAGTGCGTTGGTCTCACAAAAGTTGAATTTCTTGAGAAAGTTATTGAGGATGTTAATGCATATTATAATGGAAAATGGAAGGTTGCTGTGGTCAAGTTCTTGAAGGAGTATATATACAGCTCGTGGAAATTCCTTTCTCTTGTAGCTGCAGTTATTCTCTTGGTGGTCACTTGCTTGCAGGCCTTCTGCTCTGTGTATGATTGCAGAAAGTGGTTAAATCAGTGAAACCAGGGGTGGAGATAACCACCAGAATCTTATAATGGTAAGAAAACTGCAAAGCAATCCAATCCGATACCAGACAGATACCACTTGCAACTGTTATTTTTCAAGATTTTTGTTTGCTTGATGTAATTTAATTTTATTTGTTTTTCATGATTGAAACGAACAGCCAAGATTAGATTCGTCAAGATGACGTAAGAGAACTCTAGTTTTTACTTTCTATTCTTGTAACGTTGATAGTTTGATAGTAAATGTCAAAACTAGCCAAGCTGATGAGCCTTATCCTACCAAAAAATTCATTATGAATCTATTTGTACTATTATTGTGTAGAAATTAAATCTCATTTTTTTTACTTATATCATTATATATATGTGGATTGTATTTAGTCTCTTACATTCATGTAATGTAAGGATAAGTTAATATATGTGAATTTATATGTTCGTTGGTTGGCTTTTTTTAATTTGAGATTTTCATTTTGAAAAAGTAAGAATAAGTCAATATGTGCGAATTTATATTTAATGAAACAAATATAATTTGGATGAATTATGGTTTATGTTTTTTTAATGAAACAAATGTATTATTTAAAATAAATAATTATAAAAAAAAAAACTAAAAAATAGTAGTTATTAATGGAAAACTTGTAATCTATATTTTCAAGAAGTGATAAGAGGAAAAATCTTTATGGAAGATTCTGTGTTTTTAGATTAATTTTGTATGTTATATAGTTGTTTAATGCTGTACAATTCTCATGTATCTAGGATAGCAGTATAGGACTCAGGAGTTGTTTGGTTTTTGTAACAATGCTCCTTTGATTCAATATGAATATCAAGAATGAGGGTAAAAAATTGGTAGTTGATGATTGTATAACTTATAGTTGATGTATGAATGAATAGGTAGCCTATAATTTGGATGAACCGGTAGTTGACTCATGGATCATGGATAACCTTCACCAACCACAAATTAAGTACTTGTGCAAGTGTTATTTATATGTCCAATGCCATTTGGATAATCGAATAAGTAATTTTATGTTGATTTATAGTTTTCCTAAAATCACAAAATTTATTATATAATTAATAAAATAAATAATATTTTAAACTAAATTTAATATTACAAAAATAATTTAATTATTAACTTTTTTAATAATGAAATATTATCTTGAAATAATTAAAATTGTGAATATTATATATGCATTTTTCATTAATTGCTAAATATATGGTTTAGTTATTAAAATATTATTTTTATATGACAACTATATTATGGTTAAGTTTTAATGTGCATGTTAGGTTAAGTTATTAAAATATTATTTTTATTAATTTTTAAATAATTAAAATTGTGACAACTATAAAAGTATTATATATGCATTTTTCTAAGTGTATTGTTAAAATTTGAAATTATATCGTGTTATTTTAAAATTTTAAAAAAATATAAATCAACATTATATTTAAGTCTCTAGTGTAATGTGGAGATTGATTCTATGGAAGTCGTTCAAAATTAGAAATAAACAACTAAAAGAAAAGAATACTTGCATACTTGCAAAGTGTCTTCCATTCCATAACTATCTCTCAAGTGTTTTATCCCTATGAACATGATCCAACAAAAATCTATGTAAGTGTGCTCATTTTAATTTATTTTAGATTTTATGTTATTATTTTTAAACTACTAAATAATTATTATTATATTATTTTTAATATTATAACTTAATTTATATATAAAATTTCATTTTTCATTGATATTTTCTAAATTTAACTATTAAAATCTATAAAAATATAAATCTTACATCATACCCTACTCTATATATTCATACTATAACTAATAATTGTTTTCGTAAATACATAAAACCCAATAACTCTTCTCATTTATACTGCTTAGGTTATTCCTTAGAAACAAAAACATTTATTACTTAATTAGTTAATGCAGCGTCACAAAAAAAACTAAATTACTTAATTAAGCATCAAATATCAAAACTTACCGAAAATATAGTAATAAGTTAAAGCTTTTCATAATTTAATAATAAAAATGATTATTTATACATTGTATATATAAAATAAATTTATAAAAATATTAAAATAAATAAATATAAAAACTACAAATTACTACAGAACTTCTAATTCGAGTAATCAACGACAACCTAGATTCGAGTATGATGTACAAATAGAAGGTAGCATTAGTGCAGCTTTTGTTGGAGCACTTTAGTTTTCAATATCAAGTGTGCTCGGAGCCTACTCTATACTTTCAATCTCAATTGGAGTGTTGGGAGCCTTGCATAATGTTAAAGTAAATTAATATCGAAGGCACGCTTGTATTTTAGTTTTTAATTCAATATTAACATGGCCATTGTTGTTATATAAAAGTGAGATATATATTTTAAATTCATGTGTCTTGATATTGTTTCTAAAGTATAAATACTTATTTTCTCAAAGAATTGATGTTACTTTTTATGTCTTTTATTGGAGACATTTATATTTGGGTCACGTGGATTAGTTTTTATCTAGGCAACTTTGGTGAGCCTAAAGTTTAAGTATGTTTTTATTTAAAATTAAATGAAGATTTGTTAGTTTGTCCAACGCTGATTGGTTGGCAGAAGCTATCGCCACGCCTTGGGAGTCCCCTCTCAGGCGTTGGCGGCAGTATGCCGTGAGGAAGGATTGAATGAATCATTTAAGAGGTTTCTAGGTGGCGAGGTTTCTGCCATCCGATGCTTTTGGTCTGCATGTGCGGTTGTGCTCTCGTTTTTGGTTTTCATGTGGTGGTTCTCATTCATTCCTATCATTCATGCCACCTTTTACTTTGAGTTTCCTATCATTCATTCCTCTGAGCTACCGCACCTGCGTTACTAATCAGTTTTTGTTTCAGTTTCTTCTCATACACTTCTTGCTCTTCCTTTCTCACGATAGTTGTGTTTTTTCTTACATCACTATGTTTCTTCTCCGCGGATTTATAATGTATGGCTTGGGGTTATAAGTAACTTATAACTGCATTCTGTTTTTGGGGATCACGAGGCTTTTCTTTCAGCTCTAAAATAGAAGTTTTGTTGTGATTGAAGATCTTAAAGGCAACCCGTGTTCTCTAAAATGGCGAATACTGGCAATGGTCATAGAGTGCTGGAGATTGAAGGTCGCATAAACAGAGCCCCCCATGCTGCTGGGGGTTTGAGTCCGCTCAACCAAACATTGTGGAAGGAAATGACAGACACAAATAATATTGGGAATGTGTCTGTGTGGCTCACATGGCAAGAGCTCTGTGTTACTGTTTCTATTAGCAACGGTGAAACTGAAACTGTACTTCAAGGCTTGACTAGAAATGCAGAGCCCAGAACCCTAATGGCTCTCATGGGTCCTTCGGGATCTGGGAAATCGATGCTCCTAGATGCACTTGCAGGTATATTGTATTAACTTCATTTTTTTTGCATAGAAATCTGTCTGACATGAGACTAGATTCGAGGAAAATTTTCATAAATAATGATACCTAACTAGGTTTTAGTTTTTCTTTCAAATTTTGGTCTTTGAAGTTCACCTATTCATGGCAAGAAAAATGCTAAATTTTACTCTTTTGTTAGAAGAAACCACTCAGTAAAGCCTTGCGAGTGTGTAATTTTGTATGCGAAGCTAATTTTATCTTAATGATATCAGGTAGGTCAGCTACCAATGCGTTTCAGCGTGGATCGATTAAGTTAAATGGTCGCAAGCAAAAACTTTATTTTGGTATTGCGATATGTTGACATGACGGAGAGAGATTTTTGTTATGGTAGAAAAAGTGTCTTTTTTTTATGGTTTCAATTCGAAATTATTGAATTTTTTTTTCATATTTTTTGTTATGGTCGAAATGTTGTCTTTTTAAGATATGAAAAATCTTTTAAATAAGGTTGTTCTAATAGAATATATCTATTTTTTGTTAGTATTTGATGTGATAAGTTATATGTTTTGACTTGAGTTGTTTTGTGTTTATATTAAAAGATGCTTAGATCTTGAAGAGCCCCGAAATGATTAATGTAAACCTTGCCCTATCTCCGCAGATCATCTGCACTTAAAGTTTTGCATAACCTGAAACTCTAATTACAATAAACATTGTCTATTGAATTTATATAACAAGATTGGTGGGGTAAACACTTGAAGAATATCGAGGTAAAAAGCATAAATGAGTCAAAATAGGATCTTCCTCCTAGGGTTGCTTCTGTATTCTATTCCAGATCATTGACAATGAATGCTTTAACACAAAACATTGACAATTATATAGTTCAAGTACAGAAAATTTCAAGAAGGAGAACCTCTAACCAAGGAAAATCCTTTTGAGATAAAAGCCTTAGATAACGAATAAGAATAAGAATATGAGGTTGTAAAACTTAGCATAACGACCTAAATTAACCATAAAATTGTTGTTGTAAAACTTGTAAAACTGTAGTTTAAATGGCACAGATTCCAAACTTTGATTGAATAAGTAAATTCCCTATTGGGCATGGAAGATTTCCTTGGCATGCCTGAGTTCAACCAAATAAGAAAAATTATGCAAAATGCAAACCTTGAATATCATTGAATAGGAAAATCAACTCAACAAACAAGATTGGAAAATGAATGAGTTACTGGGTGACTCCTTTAAGCCTAGGCTGCCTAGCTGAGAATGAAAGACAAGTTATTGTAAACCTATTTTAACATCACACGTTCAAAACAAGAATACACTAACATTTTTGTAAGTTGAAGAGCCAATATGTGGAAATTACTCGCAATTGTAGACGTACCCACGGCCTGGTAACATTGGAAATTGTATAGACAAAACAATGTATCATAAAGTGTTGTTGGAATATACATCATGATCTTTGAACCCCTTTTAAAAGACAATAACAAACTAGTTCCTTAAAAGATAGCATACCTTCAAGGCATAGCGCTCGCAGAAATAATGCTTGCTTCTAGTAACAACATGATCCTCGAAAGGTTTCCTACATATGTAGCAAGAAAAAGGCAACACATATTTTTGAGGTTGGTTATGTTGTGGATAGGTGTTCCTCTTGAGGTAACTGATTGGACCATGGCATGTGTTACTTCTGTCAATTTTGTTGTGTTAGTGAATGATTCTCCTAGTTTTTTTTAAGGTTTTAGAGGACTCACGTAGGGTTATCCCCTATCACAATTACTCATTTTGCTTGTAGTTCAAGGATTAAGTAGGTTAATTGACAACTCAAAGAAGGAAAGGAGGATAGAAAGTGTTAAAATAACATACATGCACTACATTACACATTTTCTATTTGTGGATAATGTTATTTTGTTTGGGAATCGTTCTTTAGAGGACTATGAAACTTTTGATGAGATCATAAAAAAAAATCGTGAATCTTCTGGAATGGAAGTTAGTGCTTCAAAATCAAACTTTCTTATGAACAAAATTCTAGAAGATGTCCTAGATCAGGTTCTCATTCTTTTTCCTTATCATTTTGATAAGTTAGAGGTGGGGTTTAAATATCTTAGTTCTTCCCTAACACTAGTAATCAATGAGAGATAAGTGATAAAAAAATGACCAAAAACCGCATATAATTGACCACTTTTGATTTGATGATCACTAGTGGCTAATTTTCGGTCTGTTATCACACGACCAAAAATGTGGTCATATTTAGTTTGGTCATTTATAGCTTATCGTCTAGTCATTAATTTGGTCATATATCTGATCATTAATCTGGTCATTAATTTGGTCACATAAGTCATTAATTGTCACAATTAATGACCAAATATACAACCAAATTAATGACCAAAATTATGACCAAATTAATGACCACAAGACAAATATAAATGACCAAACTAAATGTGACCAAATTTTTGTTCGTGTGCTAAGAGATCGAAAATTAGCCACAAAAACTGACATTTGGTTGTTTAGATGCGAATTTTGGTCATTTGTTTAGTCACTTATATCCTATTTGTTGGTCACTTATCTCTCATTTTTTGGTCACTAATTTAGTCTTTTTTAGTCATTGTATATGCAAATATTCATTGATTTCTATAGATAGGGTATGGAGGAATCAAACCACCTCTCTTGCTTGTAAGGAAGGTGCTCTTCCATTGAGCTAGTACCCTTGAAGTCTCTACAATAATTGCATTACTTGATTCATGGTTATTTTCAACATATAACTAGCATATATCTATCTTAACTATGGATCTATGGAAAAATGTTATACTAAAAACCTTAAGTTCATAACTTTGATCTTAAACTTGTGAAAAAAGCTTTGTTAGATTAAAGCTGCAACATTTGGCTTGAGACTAGTGGAAATTTTCTCAAAGCTTTGTGCCCACTGCACTTCATCAAGACTATGTTTGAAACACCCAATCCAAACTCTTGCCATTTTCTCCAATATTGCAACTGTAGGATATGTTCCAAACATCTACATGAGAAAATTGAAGCATCTACATTAATATAATGGTAAAGGTGAGGAAATTGAAAGATGAGAAAATCAAACTAGAAAAACCAAACTAATAACAATCCTCAATACAAACCTTCTTGTTGAATATTGTCAAATTACTCAAGGCTAATAAAATAAGGCAAAAGAGAAGATATAATTATTTCGCAACCAAACACTTATAAAGGATAAATTTGTAATAAAAAGAGGAAAAAGAGATATTAACAAAAACACATGTATATATATATGTTCACTTTTGTATGTGCAGCTCTAGAATGCAATCTAGAGTTCATAACAAAGAAGTAAAAATATTCTTTTAGAAAAGAATGGTAGATTGTGTGAAAGGTTGAACACATTGCAATTAGCCTTGTTAAAACCCTGTTAGAAAAAATTGTTCAGTCTACTTGAGCTTTCCAAAGAATTATTTTAACGAATCATTTTTTCTTAATTTGTCTCGTGAAAAATAAGGAAAATTCATTAGAACACAATTTTTGTACAAATTCTCTCATATAGCAACCAAACGTTGGTCAAATTCTGGGATGGTGAATTGCACCAAATATAACCCATGTTAAAGTTTTTCTTTATGATTTAATTCCTTCTAAATGTGATAATTATGTTCCGAGTCGTAATATTTTATAATAAGCGATGAGTCAAATATATGTATGTTAGTTGGGTACAAGTTCTTACTACATAGTCTTTAATCTTAACAATGGATATTTAGTTTTCTATTTTCTTAATTCAAAGTTTTCAAACCCTATTTAGTTTGTTGACTCTTAATAAGGAAAACATTCCAACTTCAATTTTCATCAACTATTGAAATCAAATAGTGCAGATTTTCTAATACGAACATAAACAAATTCCTTGCACCTATTTATGGACAAAACATGAATGGAGCCTATTTAATGTTAAGAAAATTTATTTTATACTACAAATACCAACCATTTACTTTGTCAACAGAATTTATCAATAGACCTAATTCTGTTAGAGCATACTTTCCATTTATGGAGACGTACTCTACAAAAAACTGGGTACTATAATATTCCTGCCCACTCTAAACAAAAAATGTTCCTAGACTGTCAGACAAAGAAATTACAAAAGCCTCATCAAATAGATGTTCACTAACCATTGGATATAGAATGACGCCTAATGGTGGGAAAATACACTTATGTTTAATGCCTTTGAGATGTTATCCCGTACTTCCCCAGCTAGAGTTGACAAACAGTAAGAATTTCTGAATGTTGAAGTACTCTGATTTTGATGTTGATGTTTGTTTAAGGTTTGATACTCAATCATACTCCATTAAGATACCAATGATAAGAGGACATGAAGACACATCCTTAAAGTATAATACAATGATATTCAAGCAAAATAACCATTGTTTACACCAGATTGCAATAAGAGGGTATTGTTGTAATTTTAAGTCATCAACATACTATATAATGATGTTAGAGCTCGGAAAAATTGATTGTAAGAAACCTCATTTCATAAATACCTTTATTTTCAAGCAAAAATAGACTTGTACAGAGATGGGAATGATTTTTGTGTATGATTTTGACACTCAAAAAATTTATATCAACACTTGAATAATGGACAGCATGTACATTTTGAGAATACTCCTCTCCTGGGCATCTCCACCAAAAGCAATGAATATCAGATCCACTATTCTCAGTAATAGCGTGTGTGGATGAATGATGGTTAAACAAATTTTCAATGTATCTTCCTTCCTAGACCGTCAACTCCTATGATCATTTCAGAATGGATTTAGTAGAAGTGACATGCCCAGTACATACCCTATGAATTTGATTCTACAGAAGTAATTCCACCTTTTTTCCACTTAGCTTAGATACTGTAACAAATGTGAACACTGTGCACTAGAAAAACACCCTCCACAGAATGTAAATTGCTAGCAGTGAGAGAACTAACCACAACCCACATGTTCCTTATCCCAATGTAGTAAAAGATTCATTCTCTAACTCCTTCATGAAGATATTTGCACTCAGAACCTTTCTTCAACAATGCATCCCACTGTAGAGATGGAACTAATTGTCAAGTGCATCCCACAGAGATGAAGTTTGGAAGCTACAACGTTCCCTTCATGTAGGTGTGTTATCCCTCCTCAAGTGCACATTCAACAAGAATATCCCTTCATGTTGGTGTTTTAGCCTTATGTTGTAAGCCTACATATTGATGTAGCTTACATAAAGGATATTTTTCTGGGATTTTGTAGATGATAGGAGGCAATAAAATGCCCTTCGTTTTTATTTGTAAGTGCAACAGAACATTATAAGTGTGATTTGTTTTCTAATTGAATAGAAACAGAGACATTTTCCTTACAAAAATAAAATAAAAATGCAACCAACCAAAACTACAATTATAACATATCTCTCCAATGGTCCATCCAAGAATGAATTCTCAACTTCTCATGCAAACAAGGGAACAACAATATATGCCTTCTATATTCTTCCTGAGGAAAAATAAAATTGAATGAAGTAGGACGAGCTAAGAACAACACAAGGGAATACAATCCATCATTATTTTTTATGACCCCCTCAGTCCTTTGGGCAGTAATTAAGGGGTGCAAAACATAAAAGGGAGTTGGGAAACCCCAAGGAGAAAGCATACCTTTCGGTATGTACTGAATTTCCTCCTGGGTACCTTGAGCTAAATATATGCTAGTTTTAACTTGGATTGGTGTTTTATAAAGAGATAAAACTTGAAAAGGAATTGCATAGATAATTTTGCAGTGTAGCTCATAAAAATTCCTCATACAAATTTATCTCCTAAAAACGGGGATAAAAATTATCACAAAGGCCTTCATTTTTCTCCAATGCTTTCTCTTTTTTAGACCCTCCTATCTCATTTGGTAAATTAATTTGTTCAATCTACAATGCCCCAACACTTACTTTGAATTGGTTTTTTATGGGTTCTAGTATCTACATTAATAGAAATAGACATGATATCTTCTTGAATGTTGTCATGGCTTTTGTGACATCTTTCTGACAAATAACAATATTTCAAGTGTGACTATGTAACATGTTTGTAGTTAAAAAATTTCTTGGCCATTCACTGACTTTAGTCATATATGGACATTAATATAATCTCTCTTTCTTCATGATATCGGCTAGAAATTTAGATTTAGATAAATGTTAGTGATTTGTTTCTTTCAAATCCCATTTTTGCATCCATCTGGTGGAAAATGCTATGACTTCTTGAGAATTGTTGTTTCTTTAAATTAATAACTCTAAGAGTTAAGTCACTGTTCCTGCTATCATGCTATATTTTCATAAACATCCTTGGCTTACAAAAGCTAAATGTGAGACACTTTGCAGTATCATGGACTATCAGAAACTCACTTTGGAAGCTTGTAAACATGCATCCCAAAATGAACACATGCCTTAAATGAGGGTTGTTGTGCAAGTTCTCTTCTTTGAGCAGCTCCAACTAAGGAATGCCATTGTTGGATCATATAGTGTTGTAGATATTGTTGATCTAGCATGTCCTTCCTGATTGAGCTTGTTGTTAGACTATGGAACCTTGGGTCTTCCTGTGTCAGGTGGAGATGGATAGAATGGACCCCTCGGAGAGAATAATGCCCTCAGAATGGATATGGATACAATTAATTCTAAAGTGAATGACCCAGAAAGAGAGTTTTTTCCATGAGACAGGAAATACAAAGGCTTAATAAACCTAAGGAATAACTAAGTAACTGGCCTTTTAATTTCATGTCAAATTTTGGCTACAAATTCAAGTATCAAGTTTATGACTCTCAAGAAAGGACTATTGTTTCTAGTCAGAGTTTGGATGAAAGAATCATAGAAGCTACACGGATCTCTAGACATCAGCACATCTCTTTAGCTACACAAGCTCTATCTCAACCAACCAACATTGCTTTTACGTCGAAGGAATTTGTATCTAAAATCCCAGATAATCCTTGTAAAACATTGTTCATTTATCCAACATCTAATTCATTATCAAAGAATTTGGCTCGTCTTTGCTCGAGATTCTGAGTCATACATATTCTTGGTTGTTGTATGATGTTTTTCATCTCCCAAGTTTGAATTTATTTATTACACCAAGAAAGTCTAAATTCTTGCATGTTGATGACTTAGGTACAAGAATGATAATGTTATGCTTGTAATTATAGGTCCCATGGATATGTTGGGAGATTTTATGGGTTTTATATAAGATAGGTGTTCAAATTGAGCATTGTAACTCTAAAATGAGGTGTGAATCTGGTACCCTAAATGCATAGGATATATTATAGTGTTTTACAATTAGATTCCTAAACATGTATGTCTAATAACCATTCTTGTATCAAGAATTCCCTTATAATTTGAAACCAACTAACAAATTGGGAACTAAATGATCCAATAACCATCACCTATAGCAAACATGACAAGATTAGTGTGACACCATAAATTAAACAATCATGTACATACCATATTATTGTGCAACCATAATAATAAGCCATTAACACAGTGAATACAAAGTGAACACTTCGCAAATCCATTCACCAATTCGAAAATATTTTTCATGCCATCCACTTTTTCCTATAACACTCCCTATGATCCACATGTGCAGTCTAGGTAAGGGTGAACCCTAGGATTTATCAAGACATCAAATATTGTTGAATGAGGGCCATAAAACATAACACAATTTATGTCATAACCCATTTTAGAAGACAAGCCCTACAAGGATGAAATGTTAAACTGCATCCATTAGATCCATCAAATAATCTCCGCAGGTTCGATATTGTGTGATGGAGAGACTGTTTTAAGCTAGATGCACATAGATATGCTTAGAAGTGTTGCTTCCATGACCTCAATACTACCTAGATTCAAAGTTCAGAGTTGCATATTACTGTTCTAGGGCACAAAATGCACCAATATGTTACAACGGTGGATGCTAGAAGGATGATACACATCCATGTATGTCCAGATTTCATGTTTAGGACTGTTTATACCTATTTTTCCCATTAATTTTATCAAATAGCTAATAATTAGGGTTGTAAAATGCCTATATTTCACCCATAATTAACTCAAAAGTGCCTAGATATTTTTTTTATGGTTGTTTACATTCTGTTTTTTAATGGTTGTTAACACATTGCCTTTTGAGGTTTGAATTTTACCTAGATTTTTATTTTATCCTTTAGGTCCATTTATACCTTTTTTCATGACAAAAAAGGCACCCAAAATGTATTTTGAAAGGTAGGATGGGGCTACAACATGCCCAAACCATTGATTAGATGTTGCATGCGATCTTAACTTCATCCAAAATGTTGGTAAACCACCCAAAATTACTGATTTTCCATGGATATGCCCCACTCATGCCTAGATTTGAGAATAAGGTCCTTATGCTACTCATCACTATTGTTATAAGGGTGTAAAAGGTCCCAAACTTCCCAGAAATTACTACAAAGTTGTTCTAGGCACAAATATGCCCAAGAATTACACCTAGCATCAAAGGTTTGGGGTTGTTTATGGTTGGACAATGACATGACAATCCACAAATGTATTCAAAACTATTTATGGTTGTTGTTTGATGTTATTTTTGGACTCTTATGGGGTGAGGTATGCTCAAAAGAGCATTACTTGTGCTCAAATATTTGCTTTGTGCATGTACTAGAGAGAGAGAGAGAGAGAAAGAGAGAGAGAGAGTGTGTATATTATGCACACAATGTAACATGTTATGTAGATAGAGATATAGAGAGGGGAGAGATTGTACCATATAAAATCTACAGAGCTCCAAAACACATTTATTCGTTGTTACTTTGTGTCTTGTACAGTGGCATGATCATAATCAAGCAAACAAAGTGTCTACCTGGGTGGCATAATATTCTTGTTTTTAAATTCCAAATTGAGGTTGATTGGATGAACGTACTTGCAATTGGGGCATGAAGGAAAAATATTTTAAAACATCAAAACACATGACACTATGCACAGGACATTGCAATCAATTCTCCACTATTTTTCATCAAAGAGATCATATAAGTTCTTTCCTCCAGCTGGATTTTTTTTTCCTTTTGTAGTTGCTTCCATATCTGACTGTTTTCTAGAAGATTCCTTTAGAGGCCCAAGTGCATAAGGTGACAATCATAAACTGGAATTGGTTCTATTGGATCATTCCAAGTCTTCATTGTTACTTTGTGTCTTGTACAGTGGACATGCCACAATCTACAAAGCTCCAAAACACATTTACTCGTTGTTCCTTTGTTTCTGTACAATGGCATGATCATAATCAAGCAAACTAACTGTCTACCTTGGTGGCATAATATTCTTCTTTTTAAATGCCAAATTGAGGTCAATTGGATGAATGTATTTGTAGTTCAGGCATGAAGGAAAAGCCTTTTAAGACATCACAAACATGTGACACTGTGCATAAGCCACTGCAATCATCTCTCCACTATTTTTCATCAAAGAGATCAGATAAGTTCTTTCCTCCAGCTGCAAGTTTTTTCCTTTTGTTGTTGCTTCCATATTTGATTATTTTTTGGAAGATTCATTTGGAGTTTCAAGTGCATAAGGTGAAAACCATAAACTGGAATTGTTTCTCTTGAATCATGCCAAGTCTTCGCTATTACTTTGTTTCCTGTACAATGGATAGGACACAATCTAAATAGCTCTAAAATGCATTTATTCGTTGTTATTTTGTGTCATGTACAGTGGCATGATCATAATCAAGCAAACTAAGTGTCTACCTAGGTGGCATAATATTCTTCTTTTTAAAATACAAATTGAGGTCGATTGGATGGACGTACTTGCAGTTGGGGCATGAAGGAAAATCCTTTTAAAACATCACAAACATGTGACACTATGCATAGGACATTGCAATCATATCTCTACTATTTTTCATCAAAGAGATTAGATAGGTTCTTTCCTCCAGCTGCAAGCTATTTCCTTTTGTTGTTGCTTCCATATTTGACTATTTTCTAGAAGATTACTTTGGAGGTCCGAGTGCATAAGGTGACAACCATAAACTGGAATTGTTTCTCTTAGATCTTGCCAAGTATTCGCTTTTGTGGCTGAATTATAATAAAATATTTTCCCTATCTTTAATCATTGATGAATTCAATCACCAATAAAATAAACCATTAATAAAACAGAAACATAATTTGTAATCAAGAAAAAACTAGAAGAATCAAACAAACATGAAGGTGAATTCAGTGACAACAACATCCAAAAAACCATGAATAAAAGGGAAGCACAATATGTAATCAAGAAAAAAAAAGGATGAAACAGACCTGAAGATCTAAACATTGTTGCCATTTTGGAGGTAGTGGAGACTCAACGTGAAGGCTCAATACCAATAGTTGACAATTTCAATTTTGTCCATGGACACCAATATCATCACCATGTTTAGAATTTCCTGAATTCCAACTCTGTTTTCTCTTCTTATATATGTATTCAAACATATTCTTAGATCCTACAAGCCTTTAACACTAAACCTTGAAAAAATATAGGGTTTCAAGCGGCAACTAGGGTTTAAAGGAAAATGATCACATGCGGGGGAGAGAAAATCTAAATCAATTTAAAATACAAATTCATGTGGTCGGGGATGGTCCTTAAACTTAATAGTAATCATTGTTTTCACATGTGGATGGGTTGGAGAAAAGGAACCAATACCAAGGATGAATTGTTGGATCTTTGGGGGCTTCTATATTTTTCTATTAATTTTTTTTTATGTCTCTATAGGTTTAAGGATACTTGAGAGTAATAGTTGATTGGGTCGTTCGGAAAACAAATACTCAGGTAACAACTTTGGACCAGTGGTGTACAAGGACAAAGGAGCTTCAAGGAATTTTTCATTTTATCTCCTTTAAACATAAATATCGTCAGTTGAATATAGCGGAAGACAGTTTGTTAAAGAAATAAATTGGGTAGGTTGAGGGATTGCTCTTCTTTGAAGAATTTTAAGAAAACCCCGTGGTGTCAAAATGCACTATTTCATTTTATTGGGAAGCTAGTTTCCACTTTTTGAATTCTTTCAAGGAGTAGCAAATCACATGATATAGGATTTGGTTATGTATAAAACTTATATACAAAGCTTGTTGCTTCAAAATTGTTGGACAATGTGGAATAAGAAGTTGGGAAATTTATTCACATGATCATACCACTAAAGGAGCATCAACATAATTAGATGCAAAAGTGAAAAATATAGTCTTATGTTAATTTCAATTATTTTCATATTATTAGTTTTTTAAGACTAAATTTGAAGGCCAATCAAATATATTATGTAAATAAGAAAATGTTTGTGATATTTAGTAAATTACAAATAGTTATGAGTATATGAAATTTAGACTTGTAGCAAATCACATGGTATAGGATTTGGTTTTGTATAAAACTTATATACAAAGCTTATTGCTTCAAAATTGTTGAACAATGTGGAATAAGAAGTTGGGAATTTTTAAATTATGTATATCATTCAAAGAAGTAAATAAAAGGGAAGTGATTTATATGTGGTTGTTTGTGATGCCTCATATCTAAGTTAATGTACTAGAGGTTGGGACTTTGTGTACCCATCCTTATCCCTTCAGTGCTTGAGAAAGTGGAAATCTTAATTGATTTTCCCAAAGCTAAGTGAAGTAATAACAATGTATTGATGATTATTTATTAATTATGAAATATGGTAATTTTTATTTATTGTCGAAGGCACAACAAATAAGAAATATTTATTATATATTATATGGGTGAACTACTCTTAGTTTTTTACTTATATCATATGTGATGAAGATTGAAAATCCTTAAGAAACTTTTGGTTCAAAACTTGAACATATACTAGGTATTAAGGTGTACTATTACTTTTTTCCCTAAAACAAATTAGGAGCCAAAGTTTGTAAAGTAAGGAATTATGAGACACGTGTTATGATAACACAACCATAAACATCTCAAAACTTGGGATTAAAGTTTACGATATATATGTCAAAAAATTATTTGAATCCATGACTCAATGCATGCCTCTATTAGCAACTGATTTGTGTATCCTTTGATGCTTGCATTTGATTTTTATTCATTAAAAGGTAATAACTAAGACAAAAAGATAGATGTATAGACAAAAGCTATGATTTTTTTAAAAAGATGCAATGAATTCATGATAAAGTATAAAATAATATCAAGAATTTTCAAGCATGATATAAATAAAAACATCACAATCATTCAGTTATACGTACAATCTCAAACTTAAATCAATTGTGATTACAAATATTGAAAGACAAAGAAACAATTTTATAAAAAAATGGAGCACTCATAGATGAAAATGGTTATTATTCAGAGTTAACATCATATAAAGGCATACAAGTAGGAAATAATACCCCAATTTCTTGTACTTTTAGTTAAAAGTTTATGCAAAACTAGTTTCACATAAATAATGAAATTTTATTTCTCACAATGTGAATTAAAATTTATTAGATGTTTTTATTTCTCACAATGTGAATTAAAATTTATTAGATGTTGTAAAGACCCATAGTCGAACTATTTATTAAATTATGTGCTGATTATAATATGTTATGGAAACCATGAAAACTATGCAAGATTGCTGTGCTAAAATGTTGTGATACAATAAGTTACATTGCCATAAGGTACATATTTCTTGCGCATGACAAAACTTGAGGTTGAATTATGGACCCACAAAGAATGGGGATTTGATTTTTTTTAGGTTATAGGGTCATTAAAAAGGACATTGAAAATTTTGTGATATAATAAAGGTTGTGAAGCATAATATTATAAATGCCATAAGGGTATGTTATAGACTTGAAGACCCTTCAGGAAAAGAAAGGCCTTAAAGTATTAAGTTGTGAAATAATAGGCTGAAAATGCTTAAAATGCACACAAAAAGAGGGCCTAAGCTATTCAACTTCTTTGCTCAATTTCGTTGGGCTTTTAGTAAGTCAAAATTTGGCGTCAACACTACAAATTGAAATTAAACAAATCAAAACTTTCTTGTTGGTGGAAAAGAATGATCATACATTGAAATGGAAGTATGATTAATCTATTGTTTTGATATTAACCCTTGGATCTACCCAACTTCGCCTTCACCCAAGGGACCAAGCTTAGCCTTCAAACCTTACAATCAGCAAAAAAGAACCTTAAGAGTTAACTAAACAATAAAAACAATAAAAACACAAAAACTCTTCATCGTTTCAAAATTTGTTTTCATATAAATATCATGTATATCAAATCTAAATTTTTTCAAGAACATACTTCCCATCTTAAAGTGCTACTATCCAGTGAAAAATTATTGAAGGGAGGAATATACCTAACAACACTTACTCCAAGCAAATAATCCTCTGTGTATCCTTAACTTTAGCTCCGATTCATGGGTTACAATAGTAGTTAGTTCAAGATACCCTTCGTATGTGGTTCCATGGTCTAGTGGTGAGGACATTAGACTCTGAATCCAGTAACCCTAGTTCAAATTTCAGTGGAACCTTCTTGACAGTTACCCTTTAATTGTTCTGCTCTGTTTTGAATTATGATTTTAGCATATCAAAGTCCCAGGTTCGAAACTCGTTGTTCCCTTTCCAAAGGAGTGGCGTCGCCTACAGAGTCACACACCAATGGGACTTCGAAACTCGTTTTCCCCTCTCCAAAGGAGTGGCGACGGAGAGGCGTCACCTACAGAGTCACGCACCAATGAGGTTTATTGAGGCTTTACTTATCTTGAAATATTAATTAAAATATTTTTAAAATTTTAATTTAAAATATTTTGCTCTGTTTTGAATTATGATTACGACGGGCACCCGTCAAAATTGCTTATAACAATCAAAATCTAAAACGTTTTCTGTATTCTAAGCCAGATTTTGATGATGTCATAAAATCTTAGTTGTATTTGACGGGTAAATTGACCCATAACAAGCATTTACTTGTCAAATTCCATCCCTGCTTGACGGAAGGTGTTATTTAAGGGGTTGTTCCTCAACAGCTTTCGTCATCTGTGGACAACATTAACATATTTAATACTCTGTAACGGTATCCGTCCGAACATGTAACCATGTACACATACTCCGTAATGTATTTAATAATCCGTAACGGTATCTGTGACTACATGTATCATGGTGATGACATGTAACATGAGATGGTTAACGACCTGGAGTTAGTGGACTATGCAGCTAAAGCTAAGAGCTGGAAACTCTTCTGAACTAAAGCTTCTCTAAAAGAGTACTTTTCTTTTGATTCAAACTGTGGGAACTAACAGAGATACCCTGATTAGAAATAGATACCAAAAGCCTTTTTCCTATAAAAAATAGAGGCCTGTAACTGACTGGGGAGGAGCTTGAACCTATCAACAAATGCTTGCAATCTCATAGCCACAGACATCATAGCTGATAGACAACCTGTAACCAACCAGGGAGGAGCTTGAACCTATCAACAGATGCCTGAGATCTCATAGCCACAGTCGTCATAGCTGATAGCCAATCATTGCCCGGAGTTATTCATGGCCTGAGCCTGCTAGATGTAACAAAGTATAATAAACAAACTGCAAAATCATAAATAACACCACTATAAATTCTGAGTGAATTGATTTAACTACACAAAATTGATGAGAAAACTGCAAATGACCTCTGAGAAAGCGTATTCATGATGTACGAATCTTCGAGTGCACAGTTAGCCAGGAAAATCTTGTATCTTCGTGACTCAACTGCAAATGGCCTGAGCCTGCTAGATGTAATAAAGTATAATAAAAAAACTGCAAAATCATAAATAACACCACTATAAATTCTGAGTGAATTGATTTAACTACACAAAATTGATGAGAAAACTACAAATTGTAAGATTAATTTTCTGAATTAATCTAAATGACCCATATGAAGAGACGCATATGTTGGTAGCACAAACGTTTTTTTACGGAGCTCTTGTAACGGATTCAGGAATGGTCTCAAATCTCCTACTCTGATGGATAGGTGGAGAATAACGGTCTTGGGGAAACCGGTCCTCTCTTTGCCTATAAATGAACCTTCAGAATATCCATCTTTAATTTGATCTGAAAGAGTGTATGGCAGCAGGGTAAGAGAGAGAAATCGTTTTCTGTTCTGTGCAAAGGGTTTTTCATTTCTGTTCTATGCAGAGGAATCTTCATTGCTGTTCTGTGCAAAGGGTTCTTCAAGAGGTTTCTGAAAAACATAGCAAAGGAGCAGAGGGTTTATCAGTCTGGAAAACGCAGTAGAAGAAGAAAGGGGTTTTCTGTTCTGGAAAACGCAGCAGAGACTTCAACTGTTCTGGAATCTGATTCAGCCAGAGCTCTGCACGAATGGATTCAGGTATTGAATGAATTTCTGAGTAAATTCTGCTGTATTTTTATTCCTGGTGAAGAACTAGAAAGTTCTAGGTCCTGAAACAGTTATCAAACATTATGTTTTGTATAAGAAATACTAATATGTGGTATCAGAGTGTGCGTTGTAGAAATTTCTTTTCTCTTTCCATAAATTCTATGAAATCATAAACCAGTTTCATTAATGCATTTAATAAACCAGTTGAAAGCCACTGTATGAAGTTAGGGTATACAGTGTGCAAATTATAGGCGGACGAAATTAACTGTTACTCTGTTATATTGAATGCTTTCTTTTGTTATAGTGAATGATGACAGAATGTTTTCTTTTACTCTATTTAAACACATTACTATTGAATCAATATGCAGAATCGTTACATTGACTTAAGGTCTATATTAAGATACGGTTTGATAGCCACCAAAGTGGTCCAACTGGAAATACTCGTAGATATTAAGTCAAATTATCGAAATTTAATACTTGTTTCCCATGGTATTAAAATAATGACTCTGCAAATCGCAATTATTTAGTCACCAGAATATCAGGTTGGCCCAAAGGTGCACCAATTTTTGGAAGATTATTTAATTGGAGTAGGATGATTGATGGGTATTCACTATTGAGGCCATTATGGATACTCAAAGGTAACATACTCACTTAGTTGTGAATATTTTATCAATCAGTCCTATTAGGTGAAAGGAAATCACCATAATTGTTAAATAGTTTACCATAAGATTAGCCCAAAGGTAGGTCACGGTAATACTGTTCACTATTGTTTAAACCATGATTTTCAAATTGCTTATAACTCTTAGCATTAATAGCATGTATTTATGATTGCAGTATCAGTTCCTATTTCACTGCATTCGCATGCCTCTTCTGTCCCGATCTTGAATGGAATGAATTTCTCAGATTGGAAAGAATAGGTTCAGTTTCACCTTGGTGTTCTGGATCTAGATGTAGCACTTGAATCTGAAAAACCAGCTGCTATTACCAGTAACAGCAGTGCAGAAGAAAAATATACATTCAAAGCATGGGAAAGATCGAATAGACTGAGCCTTAAGTTCATGTGAATGACTGTAGCAAACAACATTAAGTCAACTCTTCCTACTACTGAGAATGCTAAAGAATTCCTGAAATCTGTGGAAGAGCGTTTCAGAACTGCAGACAAGTCTCTTGCTGGGACATTGATGGCTAAGCTTACAACCATGAAATTTGATGGTACGCGTGGAATGCATGAGCATGTCCTTGAAATGACAAACTTGGCTGCTCAATTAAAGACTCTTGAGATGAATGTGGATGAGTTCTTTCTTGTGCAATTCATTTTAAACTCCTTGCCTCCTCAGTATGGGCCATTTCAGATTCACTATAACACTATTAAGGATAAGTGGAATGTGAATGAGTTGACCGGTATGCTCAATCAAGAAGAGGCAAGACTTAAGCAACATGGACAACATTTAGTTCATTTCATCACTCAAGGAGCCGAAAGGAAAAGGAAAAAGCCTAGAAAGGGCATGAAGCGAACACCATCCAAGGCATATGAGCCTAATCAAGGTTCTCAGGCTTATCAGAAGGAAAGGAACAATGATAAGTGTCACTTCTGTAAAAAGTCAGGACACTATCAGAAAAACTGTCCGAAACGTAAGGAATGGTTCGAAAAGAAAGGTATGAATTTCATTTCTGTTTGTTTCGAATCAAACCTAACTGAAGTTCTTTCTAATACTTGGTGGATTGACTCTGGGGCTACTACTCATGTTTCTAATACCATGCAGGAATTCCTTACAACCCAGACCACAAATCCAAATCAGAATTTTCTATTCATGGGAAATTGGGTTAAAGCTCAAGTTGAAGCCATTGGGACTTACCGTTTATTTCTAGATTCTGGTTATCATTTAGATTTGTCTTAGACTCTTTATGTTCCTACTATTTCCAGAAATTTAATTTCCTTGTCTAGACTTGACATTGATGGTTACTCCTGTAATTTTGGAAATAAAAGTTTTAGTTTGTTTAAGAATACCTCTTTTGTTGGTTCGGGCATTCTTTCTGATGGTTTATACAAATTAAAACTTGATAATCAATTTGATGAAACTATTCTTACCTTGCATCATAATGTTGTTATTAAACGTAGTCTCACGAATGAAAATTCCTCATACTTGTGGCATAAAAGGTTGGGACATATTTCTAGAGAAAGGTTACTTAGATTAGTAGAAGATGGGATTCTCTTGAACCTAGATTTTTCTGATCTTGGAATGTGTGTAGATTGTATTAAGGGAAAACAAATAAAACACACCAGAAAAGGTGCCACAAGAAGTACTGAGCTTCTTGAGATTATCCATACAGACATTTGTGGGCTTTTTGACAATCCATCTTTTGGTGGAGAAAAGTATTTTATCACCTTTATTGATTATTTTTCACGCTATGGTTATGTCTATTTGCTGCATGAAAAATCTCAATCGGTGGATGCCCTTGAGGTATATATCACTGAGGTTGAAAGGAAATTAGATAGAAAGGTGAAAATAATTAGATCTGATAGGGGTGGTGAATACTATGGAAAGTATGATGAAACAGGACAGTGCCCTGGCCCATTTGCTAAAATTCTTGAAAAGCATGGCATATGTGCACAGTATACTATGCCTGGAACACCACAGCAGAATGGTGTAGCTGAAAGGCGTAATCGTACTTTAATGGATATGGTTAGGAGTATGTTAAGTAATTCCAATTTACCTAAATCATTGTGGATGTATGCTCTTAAGATCGCTGTATACTTATTAAATCGGGTTCCTAGTAAGTCAGTTCCAAAAACCCTTTTTGAACTGTGGACAGGAAGGAAACTGAGTTTAAGACACCTGCATGTTTGGGGTTGTCCAGCAGAGGTTAGATTGTACAATCCACATGAAAATAAATTGGATTTTAGAACAATTAGTGGTTATTTTATTGGTTACCCTGAAAAATCCAAAGGGTATAGGTTTTATTGCTCTAATCACAGTACGAGAATTGTAGAGACCGGTCATGCCAGATTCATTGAAAATGGTGAAGTCAGTGGGAGTGATAAATTACAAAATATAGTTATCCAAGAAGTTAGGGTACAAGTTCCTGTACCTATGGCTTCGAAGGAAATTGTTGTTCCTATCATTGATGAACAGCCTGACAATATTGAACAACAAACTAATGAACCACCACTCCATAATGAGGCTGTCACCAATGAACCCATAGTAGATGGACCACAAGAAGTAGTATTAAGGAGATCTCAAAGGGAAAGGAGGTTTGCTATTTTGGATGATTATGTGGTTTATCTACAAGAATCTGATTTTGATATAGGAACATGTAAGGATCCCGTTTCATTTTCACAAGCCATAGAAAGTAATGATTCTGCTAAATGGATTAATGCCATGAATGATGAATTGAAATCGATGGACCAAAATGAAGTCTGGGATCTCGTTGAATTGTCCGAAGGATACAAGAAAGTTGGCTGTAAGTGGGTCTTTAAGACCAAACGCGACTCTAAGGGTAATATCGAACGACATAAAGCTAGACTTGTGGCCAAAGGTTTCACTCAGAAAGGAGGCATTGATTATAGAGAGACCTTCTCTCCTGTGTCCAAGAAGGACTCACTTAGAATCATTATGGAATTGGTAGCTCATTATAATTTAGAACTGCACCAAATGGATGTGAAAACTGCTTTTCTGAATGGGAGTTTGGAGGAAGACGTCTATATGTATCAACCTGAAGGTTTCTCCATTAAAGGAAAAGAACACCTGGCTTGCAAACTTAAGAAATCAATATATGGGCTTAAACAAGCTTCCCGGCAATGGTATCTTAAGTTTCATAATACCATTACTTCTTTTGGATTTAAGGAAAACACTGTTGATCGGTGTACATATCTAAAGGTTAGTGGGAGTAAATCTATATTTCTGATTTTGTATGTTGATGACATATTGCTTGCCACCAGTGATCTTGGTTTATTACACGAAACCAAAAAGTTTCTCTCTATGAATTTTGAAATGAAAGATATGGGTGAGGCATCTTATGTGATAGGAATTGAAATATTCCGGGATCGATCACGTAGATTGTTAGGATTGTCTCAGAAGGCTTATATCGAAAGAGTTCTAGAGATATTCGGAATGGATAAATGTTCAGCTAGTGATGCCCCTATTCAGAAAGGGGATAAATTCAGCCTCATGCAATGTCCGCAGAATGAATGGGAACGAAAACAGATGGAAAGAATTCCTTATGCTTCTGCAGTAGGAAGTTTAATGTATGCACAGACTTGCAGTAGGCCAGACATCAGTTTTGCAGTAGGTATGTTGGGAAGATACCAAATTAATCCTGGATTGGAAGACTGGAAAGCTGCAAAGAAAGTGATGAGGTACTTGCAGGGAATGAAGGATTACATGCTCACATTTAGGAGGTCTGATAATCTAGAGGTGATTGTCTACTCAGACTCATATTTTGTTGGATGTGTTGACAGTAGGAAGTCTACTTTTAGCTATTTGTTCCTATTAGCCGGAGGAGCAATATCATGGAAAAGTGCGAAGCAAACCATCACTGCTTCATCCACTATGGAAGTTGAATTTGTGGCATGCTTTGAGGCCACGGTTCATGGATTGTGGTTGCGAAATTTTATCTCAGGACTTGGGGTTGTCGACTCTATTGCCAAGCCACTGAGGATTTACTGTGATAATGCCCCAGCTGTATTCTTCTCTAAGAACGATAGGTATTCTAATGGTGCTAAACACATGGAACTGAAATACTTTGCCGTTAAATAATAAGTTCAGAAACAACGAGTGTCAATTGAACACATAAGCACACTGCTTATGGTTGCAGATCCATTGACGAAAGGATTACCACCAAAGACATTTAACGAACATGCTAACAGAATGGGAATTGAACGTAGCACATAACAGTTGCTGCTTTTATGAGATGGATCACATAATGTTGTTTGTTTTATTTGACACTCTGAGATCTTAATAAAAGTGTTTCTGTTTGATAAATCATGTTCTAAATGTGTACGTACACGTATGAGAATAAATATATGATGACAGGAATAGTCTGTGACAAGGGACATTATTGTTGTACCTTATGAAATCACTGCTTGTTTACAGACTATTTAAACAGGTTACTAATGTTGTGGTACATGAAAGGGACTATGTTGTCTTATTGACATGGAACCATCATGACTCGCATTACTAGGTTGTTTAATTATAATATTATGATGACCAAACTGAAAACCAAGATGCATGACTTATGGCGCACCTAATGTTTACTCTGTTAAACTCTAACGTTATGTTCTCATATGTGCCAAGTGGGAGAATGTAAGATTAATTTTCTGAATTAATCTAAATGACCCATATGAAGAGACGCATATGCTGGCAGCACAAACGTTTTTTTACGAAGTTCTTGTAACCAATTCGGGAATGGTCTCGAATCTCCTACTCTGATGGACAGGTGGAGAATAACGATCTTGGGGAAACCGGTCCTCTCTCTGCCTATAAATGAACCTTCAGAATATCCATCTTTAATTTGATCTGAAAGAGTGTATGGCAGCAGGGTAAGAGAGAGAAATCGTTTTCTGTTCTGTGCAAAGGGTTTTTCATTTCTGTTCTATGTAGAGGAATCTTCATTGCTGTTCTGTGCAAAGGGTTCTTCAAGAGGTTTCTGAAAAACGTAGCAAAGGAGCAGAGGGTTTATCAGTCTGGAAAACGCAGTAGAAGAAGAAAGGGGTTTTCTGTTCTGGAAAATGCAGCAGAGAATTCAACTGTTCTGGAATCTGATTCAGCCAAAGCTCTGCACGAATGGATTCAGGTATTGAATGAATTTCTGAGTAAATTTCACTGTATTTTTATTCCTGGTGAAGAACTAGAAAGTTATAGGTCCTGAAATAGTTATCAGACATTATGTTTTGTATAAGAAATACTAATACAAATGACCTCTGAGAAATTGTATTCATGGTGTACAAAGCTTCGAGTGCGCAGTTATTCAGGAAAATCTTGTATCTTCATGACTTGAAGCTTCTTCTGCTCCTTTCGCTTAACAGACTTGGATCACACAACGCAGAACGTGCACACTTCACAGAAACAACTTTTTAAGTTAGATTACCGTTAATTATGGAAGAAGACATGCAGTCAAATAAAATGCTTGTTTCTCATTCAAATCAAATGGACCTTTACAAAAAATCAGTAATCCCAAACCATCCTGCACAAATGAGCAAAATTAGCAATAGCCTACCATTAGGAAAATAGACTCCATGGCTACAATTTTCATGAATTTTTGAGCTGGTTAATGTAAAACCAACACATTTTACAAATCGAAGTGATATTGAATCAACTGATACTGTGAAAGGTTATGGATTTATCCTTTCATGCTTTTATTATAAAAGAATTAGAAAGCAACTCAAACTTAACACAGTAATTTCCAAAAATTCTTTTTTGTTTTAGATGGTTTAATATTTATGCTCAAGGTTTCAGGCTAATATTGAATGCTTATTACTTATTACTAATGTATGGGCTAGTGCAAGCTAATGCTAGCATTCGTTGCAATGGACTTCTGGAAAAACAAAATTCTGAATGTCAAAAATAAATATTAGAGGTACCTACACAACTTTTTGGAATATGGCGTAAGAATATGAAATATGGACAATCGAATTATATTCTGGAATATTTAACTTTTATTTATGGAAACTAAGTATAAATCCCCAAAAACGAGGTTCTTTTAAGGTTGGTATGTTATTTTTTTCCAAAAAATAATGAATATGTTTGCGTTGGTCCACTCGTTTGGTATGCAAATGGTGTAATTTTGTGAAAAAAATTATATAGGATTGTAGATAAGAGGTGTGTCTAGTGCAGTGTTATTTTTCCATATTTATTTATGTTATATATATATATAATTAAGGAAGTCAGCGATGCCCTAAAATGACAAGGTCGAGCATTGGTCCACAACATCTTGGTCTTAACATAGTCAATGAAGGATATTTTTTTTTAGGATGTAGATCTTTGTGTCTTCTTGTGCAGGTTCTTTTCTGTTTTCTAAATAGGCGAGCCAATCAAAAGTTATTGCCGAATCAAACAACTTACCTTTTGTGTTAGATTGACGTTAGTCCATTTAAAATTAAATAAAAAATAGAAAAAAATAATAGATTTAAATAAAAATTACATATTCAGAATCTACAGACAAAGTTACACAAGTGTGTGAATTTTCATTAGTAGTGGACAAGCGTGGCATATGCAAAATCATGAACGAAATAGGAGAAGTGGTACAAAATATGTTTTATGTCATAAGACAGTCCAAACCACTTGGTTTGGCAACCCGAACCTAAAACCAAAGCAGCCAAGTCATCCACCACGTAGGTTGGAAAAAAGGTGCCCGCCAAAATTTAAAATTTAAATCACGCGTGCGCGTAGTTTAAAACATAACACGCACGCACTAGAAGTGCACTCGCGCTTCTAAGTGCGTGCGCGTTAAACACGCGTGCGTGCATCTGTTAAGTTTATATTTTTATATTGAACACGCGTGCACGCATCTATTAAGTTAAAAAATTGTTTTGAACACGCGTGTGCGCGTCTGTTAAGTTAAAAATTTGTTTTGAACACGCATGCGAGCATCTGTTTAGTTAAAAATTTGTTTTGATTTTATTTTCAAGCATTTGCAATGAAATGATGATGATGAGGAGGAGGAGGATGACAATGATGATGGTGAGGATGATGACTATAATGATGATGATGATGATGATGATGATGGAGATGACGATGATGATGAACAAATGATGATGATCATCATCATGGTGACTATGACTATGATGACGATGATTATGATGATGATGATGATGAGGATGATGATGTTGATGATGACCATGATGATGATGATAACCATGATGATAATGACCATGACGATGATGATGAACAATGATGATGACGATGATGATGACTATGATGATGATGAAGATGATGATGATGATGATGACAATGATGATGATGATCACGAATAGTATGACTATGATGACAATGATTATGATGATGATTACGATGATGAGGATGATGATGACTATGATGGTGATGATAATGATGATGATGATGATGACAATGATGATGATGATGATGAGGAGGAGGAGGAGGATGACTATGATGAGGATGATGAGGATGAGGATAATGATGATGATGATGTTGAGGATGATAATGATGATGATGATGACGACGACGATGATGATGAACAATGAACGTGATGATGAGGATGAGGATGATGACAATGATGATGAGGATGAGGATGATGATGACGATGATGGTGACAATGATGATGATGATGATGATAGTTTTAGTTGAAACTTTGCTTTGAGTTTATTTTCAAGCACTTTCAATGGAATGATGATGATGACCATGATGATGATGATGAGGGAGGAGGAGGAGGTTGACAATGATGATGATGAGGATGATCACTATGATAATGATGATGATGAGGATGATGATGGTGATGATGATGATGGTGATGATGATGACAAGGATGATGCCAATGATGATGATGAGGATGATGACTATGATGATGATGAAGAGGATGAAGATGATGACGACGATGACAATGATGCTGAACAATGATGGCGATGGTGATGATGATGATGGTGATGATGATGATGATGACGACGATGATGACGACAATGATGAGGAACAATGATGATGATAATGATGATGGTGATAGGTTTAGTTGAAACTTTGCTTTGATTTTTTTTTCAAGCATTTGCAATGGAATGATGATGATGAACAATGATGATGGTGAGGAGGAGGAGGATGACAATGATGATAATGAGGATGATGACTACGATGATGATGATGATGGCGATGACGATGATGATGAACAATGATGGTGATGATGATGATGATGATGATCACGATGACTATGACTATGATGATGATGATTATGATGATTACGATGATGAGGATGATGATGTTGATGACGACGATGACGATGATGAGGAGGATGATGATGACTATGATGATGAACAATGATGGTGATGATGATGATGATGATGATGATGATGATGAGGATGTTGATGTTGATGATGACAATGATGATGATGAGGAGGATGATTATGACTATGATGATGAACAATGATGGTGATGATGATGAGGAGGAGGAGGAGGATGATGACGATGACGACGACGACAACGATGATGATGATCATGGTGATGATGATGAAAAGGATGATGACAATGATGAGGATGAGGATGATGACTACAAGGATGATGATGATGATGATGATGACGATGACAATGATGATGAACAATGATGGTGGTGATGATGATGATGATGATGATAGGTTTAGTTGAAAATTTGCTTTGATTTTATTTTCAAGCATTTGCAATGGAATGATGATGATGAGGAGGAGGAGGATGATGACAATGATGACAATGAGGATGATGACTATGATGACGATGATGAGGATAATGATGATGATGATGATGATGGCGATGACGAT
>LPNX010610720.1:130646-145646 GCA_001517045.1 Pseudotsuga menziesii | reverse complement strand
GGTAAGTCACTCCAATGCCTCTGCGCACGATAGTCCCGTCAGGCAGAACTTCGTTGTGGAGAGCGTGCTTGGAGTCCAAGTGGATCGACTGATAAAGTCTCATCAATTCACAGATTGATGTGTGTATGTAATGCATGCTCTGCAGATCCTCGCATGAAAATACTCGATCTTTTCCGTCCCATTTGGATTCGGGTTTGACAACCATGAGATGGTCAATTTATTTGTGTATTTCTTCCAAGATGCCTACAAAATGTTTACATGTACCATAAGATAGATATTTACATATGTTTATTTTAATACAAACTAAACATATAAAATTTAACACAATGAATTTCTATTTACCTAAGAATAACGAATTTCTATTTACATGTGATTCATCTTGCCAGAATATTTCTGTTGCGCTTTTTGACACCTATAGAAGCCTTAAATTATTCATTAGAATCCATGAAGGTAGAGAAGAGTTGGGATGTTTGTTCAAGTAAATCCATATGAGATTCGGAGAATTCATCATCATTATATTGCGTTACAAGAGAGAAGCTTAAGTATCAACAAGTTGCAACCCCCTCATTTGAATACCGTCAAATGCATCGTCTTCATGATAATCAACAAGCACCATTCTCTTTCCCCACATAGTAATTATGTATCCAACCATCAATACTTACATAAGATTGCTGCAATAAACCATCAACAATGATGATTTCTATCCAACGCCAAAGTCGATAGGCAAAGAGCTCTCAAAAACATCTATTAGCCAACTTTCATAGTTTTTTGTACATATTTGTATCGTTCCAATAGTCTACTTCCATAGTTTCCATGGGACACTTGGAGGTCATGCATATCATCTGAAACACAACTATGTAGGTCCACCAGACACTCGGTTTGTACCTCTGAAAACCCAAACTCCGTGATTTGGAAAGACATTACACTAGAAAACACATGGGTGATTTGAAGGTTGGTTGGGATTTAAAAAATCAACAAACTAGGCCCACGCCATGGGTTTTGAAAAAAGTTTTATCCGACAATGAGCTCTACTAATGGAGCTATAATCCACAGGGGATTCACTTGTTGACAAATATCCTAGCACGTTAGTTCATATTGTGGGTTTTAAATTTCCTAAAAATCAGGCCAATATATTGCAGGAATTGGGGGGGATGAGGGGTTTAGAGTGGGGGGTTAGGGAGGTTTATAAGGATTAGGGTATAAAAAATGGTGGTGGGGATGTTTTAGATATTGGGAGGGGGTTTCAACAAGAGGAGTTTGGACCAATATCTATAGAAATTAAGGGTATTCTTTAATACTCCATGATTGAACGTGCTATGTGAGAGGTTCACTTAGTGAATCCCCCATGCTATAATCTCAATGATCTTCAATATATGAGATTATAAGACAACCCACGCAAATGGTCGACAAGAAAAATGGTGTCGATTGTGCAAATTATGATGTGCACAAATTTTGATGTCTCGCATAGTTCAAGTTTCAATTTGAAAGGTATAGTCTCTCCACGTCTAGGTTAGGTCTCAGTTTCAAAGGTATAGTTCCTCCATGTCTAGGGGTTTAGAGGTTCCCTAAAGCCACCTAAAACTTGGAAAACTCCTATAACTATGCCCCTTGTAATTTTAGACTTTTTTGCTTTGTAAGATTCCATTAGCATTCAAAGGATCGAGGCGAAAGCATTGACTTATTCACCGAATGTTTTCAAATTTAAAAACTTTACGTACAAAATCCTTTTGGAGGAGACTTATCTTCGCTTATGTGGTGATTTAGAATTTTGATGTAACCTATTTTCACTTATTTTCCTAGACTTGCTTTCATCACATAAGCTTATATTATCTACACACAACTTTCTCTCATTTTTGAAACATATCGAAGTTATCTTTGATGTTTCATTTCCCTGGTTTGGGGGTATGCTAGTTTTAGCATATTTGAAGTCCCAGATTCAAAACTCGTTGTCCCCTCTCCAAAGGAGTGGCGTCGCCTACAAAGTCACGCACCAATGAGGGTTTATTGAGGCTTTAATTATCTTGAAATATTGATTAAAATATTTTTAAAATTTTAATTTAAAAAAAATGTTATATATTTTTTAAATTTTAAATATATATTATATATAATGTAATCAAAACATCTCTAAAATTATATAGAGTATTTGTTTAAATTAAACTTTAAAAGTAAATTTCAAAATTTTAAAAATGTTATAATTTTAAAAATTTTAAAGATATATTATATATAACATAATCAAAACATCTCTAAAATTATATAGAGTATTTGTTTAAATTAAACTTTAAAAGCAATTTTCTTAATTTATTTATAGCAATTTTTTTGGGCTTAATTAGATTCACATTTCTAAAATTGTAAAGTATTTTTCTTGACTTAATTAAATAAATATTTCATTGAAAGGATAAGTAAAATTATACTATAAAAAATACAAAAGTACAAAATTAAACAATTATTTTATCCTTTGTTTTTTCATTATGAAACTTGTGTGTTTCAATGGAATTGGATCCTTGAAGGATGCTCGTCATAGGGCATTTTGTGAGTATAATTTTTTTTAACAAGCTTTCTTACTGAACACACAAATAATTTATTTTTTTTTAATTATATTTTTTAAATATCATTAATTTTTATTTGCCTAAAGTAGAAGGCTAAGATACGTTTTTCCAACTAGATGTCATTTTTGAATCCCAAGTTCTACTTATAGAATCTACGAACTATGTTGTAGTTGTGAATTTGTAATATCTATTTAACAAAGTGGTTGGAGTCATGTGGTGGTTTATGCTAGGGTGAGCAAGAGGATTGGTTGTTCAATAATCCACAATTGGGTGGAAAGTGACTATTCCAATTGTATGTTTTTCATCTAAGTTGCAATTCATATATGTATAATAAATTTGTTTATTTTCTATAATCTAATTAGATTAATTCATAAGGTAACTATTGCACTCATGTATTTGTAGCTTTTTTATTTTATTTTATTGTTTTGTTTAGTTAATCATAAATTTTCTATATCAATGGAAGATATAAATTGTATATATGTTATCCATTAAATTGTTAAACATGGTAAGTTAATTAGTATATAATAGTTGAAAAAAACTAACTATACTATTATGTTTCCTTTTCGAATTCATATTAAGTTAGGAGTTATTATTTAAATATAAGAGAAAAAATATTCATTTTTATTATTTATATTACATAACAATTTATTTCTAAGCTTTTGTTTATTTCTTATGTAACTATGATATTTTCATTCTTGTACAATAAACAACCATTTCTCTATATACACACATTAAACACATAACCTCGACTCAAACCCTAAATAAGAGAAATAAAATTATCATTAGGGATATATACAATCTGGGTATTGTTATTATATTTACAAGTTCTTCATACTATTTCTTTAATCAAAATTGAAACCCTCGCAGAATTTTAAGCTTTCACCAATGCCCTCGGCCTGCCACTAATAATATATGGATATATACGAAACGTCATATATTATTCAAACTAATTCAACTTAAAAAACATCAAGTAATCACCATAAACAGATTTCATTATCAGTCATTCATATTCAGGAAATAAATTCAATATGATACCATAGTCACGACATAACCGCATTGCTTTGTGTTATATGAAACCTTAGTCTGAAGGGATTTTTTTGGGGTGCTCATACGCCTTTCATAACATTTTATGTTAAATGACACAAAGGTCATAAAATGCGACCATGGGAGTCACAAGGTTTGTAAGTTTTGCATGCAATGGAATGAAAGAAAATGGGATGGGAGATGGCGATGGGAGAACGAGGGTTTGTTCTCTACAGGTTGGAGGCAGAACGAGGGTTTGTTCTCTGCAGGTTGGAGGCAGGAAGTCCTAGGCTTAAGGGAGGATGGCGATGGTCTTCGCTTGCTTTCTAGGTACCGGCCGTTCCTTTACTTGTTATTTTTTTGCATGTTCTGCTTCGTTTCGGCCTCTGGTTGATAGGGTCTTTGTTGGTATCTCTATTTTTTTGGGTTTCCTGTCTTAAACCTCTTACGCTCTGTTTTTTATTGGGGATTTCCGAGTGTGGACAGTTAAGTCTTTCTTGGAGCTCGTCCTTTGTTCTGGTTTTTCGTTGGGTTGTCAGTTTGTTTGGCTGGGCTACTCGTCTTTTCGTCCCTCCTCTGGTTTTGTTTCGGGTTTTTTGTCGAACTGCTTGACTGTTGGTTTAGCCGATACCGGCGATTGGAGTCCCTCCTCATTCCCTGAGGACTAGTACCAACCAATTTAAAAGAAGTGGGAAGTTTTCAGTTATTAGTTTTCATCTTAGTCGGTATTGGCGCGGTCTTCTGATTTTTGCGAGTCTGCCACCTTTTTTTGATGTCGATTGGGTTATGACTCATCGTTTCCGGATTTGGCGGGTTTGGCTGTCCTTGCTCACACCCTTTCTGTCCTGTTAAAGATTGTCAGGACTTGGAATCACTAGGGTTTGACGGTCTCCTTGCATGGTAGATTGTCTCTATGTGACTCTTCTTCTCCAGGTTTGGGGGGTTTGGCTGTCTTTTCTCACGCCCTTTCTGTCCTATTAGAGACGGTCATGATTTGGATTAATCAGGGTTTGACTGTCTTCTTGTGACTATGTCGTTTTATTTTCCATAAGCCAGTGGATTAATGATGTTTATTCAATCCCGTTTTCTATGATGACGCCTCTGTTCACGGCGTTTGTCTTTTGTCATTTTTAGCTTTCGTCTTGATCTTAAGGGTGGACTATTTTGGATTTTGTGATCTTTGGTATTGGTCTCGTCGTCCTACAGCTCAGATTCGTGGGTCTCGCGTAGGACTTACCCTGTTATTTTCGACATCCCCTTTCTGGAGTCTGTCATTGGACATTTTGTAGAGATTAGTCTCTTTGATTATCTTCCTATTTCAAGGTTTTAGGAAGGACTCTATTGTCTGTCTTTATTTTATGTATCTGCTCCTTCTGTGCTTGTGGCGAGTACTGCTGTCAATATTCTATGAATTAGCACTTTCTGTGCTGTGGTGTGTACTGCTATCGCTTTGACTCATGGTTTTTGCGAAGGGAATGTTACGAAGGGTTTCTTCTTGTTGTTCCCTTACCGGTGTTTGGATCCTGGACTTTCCTGCGAAGATTGTTTTCTTTGTCAGTATTCCCCTTGACGTTGGTTTTTCAGTTTTGAAGGAGGTATAAACTGGATGTCATTTAAGTTCTGCATTTGCCCTATAGTAGCCAGCGTCGTCATCTTTTTTTATTTCTAAAGGGTTTTCAAGTTAGCTTAAACCTTCTGCTATTGTCCTTCTCATCCTCGGTTTGTTTGCATTGTGTGTGGTTCTGTCCTGATTGTTTTTTTCAAATTTGCACTTTCTGTGCTGTGGCGAGTTCTGCTGTCGCTTTGATTCGTGGTTATTGCGAAGGGATTGTTGTGAAGGGTTTCTTTCTGGTCATTCCCTTACCGGCGTTTGGCTCCTGGACATTTTGCGAAGATTGTTTCTCTTTGTCTGTATTCCCTTTGATTTCGGTTTTTCAGTTTTGAAGGAGGTATTTACTGGCTGTCTTTTAAGCTCTGCATCTGCCCTATAGTTGCCGATGTCGTCTTCTTGCTGATTTTTAAAGGGTTTTTAAGTTAGTGTATACCTTCTGCTGTTGCCCTTCCCATCCTTGGATTATTTGCATTGTGTGTGGTTCTGTCCTGATTGTTTTTTGGATAGTCTCTTCTATTGGTTCGAATGGTGGAGACCCATGATGGGTCTCCCGACCACCGGGTGGACCATGATTCTGCTCGTTTCCAGAGGCGAAGAAAGGCTAAGGCCTATAAAACTATGGAAGGGAAGCTTCGTTATGTGGTCGGAAAGGATATATGTATGGATAGGGTGGAAGCTTTGAGTCGTCGTGCTTTAATTGGTAGGCTGGAATATGTCTCTTTGGAAAAAAAGATTGGTTTTCCTGGGCTTCTGAGCATTGGAAGCCGTTTTTGACATATGTACCAGCTATCAGCTTGTTGGTTCGGGGCTGGATTGTATTTGTTTTCCTAGAAGAGTCGCATGCTTCTGAGGTTCTTAGTCGTTTATGGAGGGTGGGCAATGGTTCTTTGGTGCTAGATCGTTGGCACGTTAATTTTGATCCTGCGCAAGAAAGAGTAAAAAAGCGTCATTTGTGGGCAATTCTTCCAGGGCTCCCTTTCCCCCTCTGGAATCGGTCATTATTGGAAGGTGTTGGAAATACTATAGGAAGATTTGTGGCCTTGGAGGATGACTTCATGAACTCTTTTGATAAAAGGATGGAAAAAATTCTTGTTGAGTTGGATATAACAAAAGGACTTCCAACTGAAGTGGAGATTCTGTGTCATGAGCGATTGTTCATTCATCGTTTGGACTTTCAAGGCATCCCCTTTAGATGCAGTGTGTGTCGGGAGACAGGTCACTTACGCCGCACCTGTCCTTCTTTGCGTTGTGGGCCTGTTAAGAGCTCTGTACCTGATATTTTTGATAAGTCTCCTCTGATTTTTCCCTCTCAGGATTGTACCACTCCGGTTCAAAATATCTCTTCCTCTGGTCAGTTAAATAATGTAGTTTCATTATTTGGGGAAGTGTCAGATCTAGATTTGGCTTTGATCGACTCTGTGATCAGTAGCAGAAATGCCTCTAAGCTTTCAGGCCATTCTCCTTCCTTGGTAGCCTCTCCTCCTCCCTCTTGTAACCTACTGAGGGAGCCTGACTCTTTGGATCCTCTTAAGTCTGCTTCTTTGCTGTAGAAGTCTCCCCCTTCAGCCCTCGATCTCTGCCCTCTCTCTGAGCCAATTCTTTCTAGAGTCTCTGATGCTGCTCCGATAGTTTCTGCCCCTTCTACAAGCCCTTTGATTGTTAACTCCCCATTACATCTGTTCTCTGAGGTAGATTTCCCTCCTCTATCTTCTTCTGGCGAGACAGGGCCCTCGAGTTCGCATCCTCTTAGTCCTGCAGCTTCCCCTTCATTCGCAGATCCCTCTTTGCAAAAGTCTTTGAGTATTTTCTCGAATAGGACTCCTCTCTCCCCCTCGGTTCTCCCTCTTGATTCAATTCGTTGTGAGAATGTTACTATTAGACGAAAGAAAAAATCATCAAAGATCCCTCATGACTCTCCTGTTTTAATTCATCCTCCTTATACTCCATTATCCGAAAGATTAAAAGTTGTTGAGCGCTCTCACACTTCTCCTTCCCATTGGGTCCTTAGAGCATTGACCTCGGATTTCTCGGACACTTAATGTGCATCCTTTCTATGAATGTTCGTGGCCTGGGGGGTCTGGCCAAACAAAAAAGCCTCCACCATTTGTTGTCTGCTCTTTCTCCTGATGTTGTTCTTCTTCAGGAAACCATGACTAGTCCTTATCTTGCCTTATTTGTTTTTTCTAAACTTTGCCCAGGATGGGAGTATTGTGCTCTAAGTTCTAATGGCCTTTCTGGAGGCATTCTTTCTGGATGGAATCCAAAGCTCATTAAATGTAAAGCTTTTCATACTGCTGCTGGTATCCTACTTAAAGCTTCGATACGAGGGTCTTCTCTCAATCTTTCCATTCTTAACTGCTATTGTCCTTACCTCGATAGGGACTCCTTCTGGAATGCTGTGGCTTCGGGTGGCCTTCTCTCCCTTCCAAATCTAATTTTAGCTGGAGATCTAAATCTGACTATGAATGCCTTAGAGATTTGGGGTTCCAAAGCACATCCCGATCCTTTGGGTTCTTATTTCTCCAAACTTTTTTCTGACCATCATTTAGTGGATGTGGCTCCTCCCTGTGCTGGTCCTACCTAGAGGAATGGAAGGATAGGGGAAGATGGTATTTCAAAAAGACTGGATAGATTTTTATTGTCATATCAGCTTGTCAGCTCGCTTTCTAGATACCGGACGTGGACGCACAGATGTGGGATTTCTGATCATTTTCCTGTGATTCTTGATTGGACTGATTTTCACAGTCTTAGTGCATTTCCTTTTAAGTTTAACGAGTCGTGGTTAGAAAATGAGGCTTTTATTCACATGGTTCGTTCTGAATGGCCCCTCATTATCTCTGACCCCTCCTTGGACGCTATGCAGGATTTCTACTCTAGACTTAGGAATCTAAAGAAGAAGGTTAAAATTTGGACCAAAGCAGAATAAAAAAAGATGAAAGACAAATCTGTTGCTCTAGAAAAGGAAATAAACTCTCTTCTCCTATCCTCTCACGCAGCCATTTTAAATCAAGATCATCAACTAAAACTGAACTCTCTTAAAGATTATCTTCAAAAGTTGCTTGATCATGAAATTAATTCAGCCAGACTTCAAAGCAGAATTACTTGGGCAAAAAAAGGGGATGCTAATACAAAGTTTTTTCATGCGGTGGCTTCAGCCTGCAAAAATCACAATGCGATTTGGAGTCTTCAGGATGAGTCAGGAAACTGTGTGTCAGATGATAAAAGTATTAAAGACCTTGGTATTCATTATTTCAAGTCCTTATTTGAAGATGACCAGTTGACCAATTTGGAAGCTCAACTTAAGGTTATTCGTCTTTTTCCGTCTTTTATCAGTTCTGATCAGATAGAAGCTTTTACTAGACCGGTGACCATCTTGGAAATTGAAAAGGATTTGAAACTCTTTAAAAAATATAAAGCACCAGGCCCGGATGGATGGCCGGTTGAGTTCTATTTGACTTTCTTTGACCCTTTTGGCCCTTCCCTCGTCAATCTAGTGGAATTCTCCAGATCCTCAGGCAGAGTGTCTCATGCTCTCAATTCTACCTTTCTTACTCTTATCCCAAAGATTGAATTGCCTGTCACTTTTGTAGATTTTCATCCCATTTCTCTCTGCAATCTGGTGTATAAACTCATTTCTAAAGTTGCTGCTATGAAGCTTAAACCTGTCCTTGATGAATCTATTTCTCCTCAACAATTCGATTTTCTTAAAAATCATCAAATTCTTGAACCTATTTCCATTTCTCAAGAGGTTTTGCACACTATCAATTCCAAAAAAATATCTGCTCTCATTCTTAAATTGGATTTATCCAAAGCCTTTGACAGAGTTAATTGGACTTTCATCCGTCTCCTTCTTATTCAAATCGGGATTCCTCTGGTTGGGGTAAACTGGATTATGGGCTGCATTTCTTCAGCCAATTTTGATGTCCTTGTTAATGGCTCTCCTTCGTCAGTCTTTTCTGCTTCTCAGGGAATTAGGTAGGGGTGCCCTCTATCTCCTCTCTTGTTTATTCTGGTAATTGAAGGTCTTAGTCAGTTGATAGAGGATGCCAAGAGAAATGGAAATATAGCAGGAATCAAAATCTCTCATCAGTTTTCTCTCACTCATCTACTTTTTGTAGATGACGTGATATTATTTGTCCTGGGTTCATTTGAAGAGTGGCTAGCGTTCAAATCCATTCTTGATATTTTCTGTGAGGCCTCTGGTATGAGTATTAATATGAACAAGTCTAGTTTCCTCCAAAATGACCTGAATGAGGACGTTCTTCATAGCATTACAGATATTCTTCCTTTCAAAGTGGAGAATATTCGAAAAGGATTTGGTTATCTTGGATAATTTCTTAAGCCTTCAGGTTACTTGGTTAAGGATTGGCTCTGGCTAGTTTCAAAATTTGAAAAGAAAATATCTCATTGGACTAATATATTCCTTTCCATGGGAGGGAGACTTGTCCTTATTCGCTCTGTTTTATCAAGCATGCCAGTTTACTGGATGGCTTTGGTTCCGATCCCAAATTCAATTTTAGACAAACTCAGAAAGTTGATTTTTTCCTTTCTTTGGGGTTCTTCATCAAAGGCTAAAAAATTCCATCTAGTGGACTGGAATCTCTTGGCTAGACCTACCTCTCATGGTGGTTGGGGAATTAAACATCTCCCTAGCTTTAGCTTATCCTTGAGAATGAAAAGTTTTTGGTTAGCATTAAATAGCAAGGGAATCTGGAACTTTCTTATTACTGTCAAGTATCTGAAAAATAAGCCTTTACATTTATGGTTCAGGGAAAAAAACTTCATTTATAGGAATGCCTCAATTATATGGAGGGGATTTATCTCTACCATTCCTTGGATTGGCAAAGGCATCATTTGGCAAGTGGGTAATGGTGAATCAATCAGATTGGGTGCAGATCCGTTCATTGGTATGGGATCTTCCTTCGTTCTGCCAAGAGACCTGAGAGATTATTTAGAGGATTTTGGCATCTGCACCCTTGCTCAAGCCCGTAACCAAACCTCCTTCGCCACAGGTTATTGGTTTTCTTCTGCAGAACTTGATCTTTTGGGAGATTGGAAAAAGTCTTGGGATAAGTATATTAGAGGACTGGAATATGGCCGCATTCGTCTCACTAATCAAAATGATTCATTTCTTTGGTCTCACAATAATTTTTCAGGGGCTTTAACTGCAGCAGAGAGTTATAAATACATTTTCTCTAGTCTCTGTGCAGAGATTAATGATTATGTTCTGAAAATTCTATGGACAGTGAATATACCTCTAAAAGTAAAATGTTTCATTTGGTTATTGATTAGAGGGAAGATTTTAACTTGGGAGCAATTACAAAGTAGAGGTTTCAATGGTCCAAGTCGTTGTGTCCTCTGTGAAGGCAATCTGGAAGATATCCATCATTTATTTTTTCGCTGTCCCTTCTCTGTTCGTATCTACAATCATTTTGAGGAGAGGTTCAAGTGCTATTTTCCAGATTATAGCTCGGTTCACTCTTTTTTGGACCTTTCATTTACCTCTTCTACGCGGTTAGCTCCTTTCAGATTTCTTCCCCTGTTTATTTTATGGGGAATCTGGATTCTTCAGAATCATTTCTTATTTGAAAATAAGGAACCATCTTTCTCAGTATTGATTTCTCAGATTGAAGGTCTGATAAATTCTTACCCTGTGCCTTTAATAATGCAGAAATCCCGTAACCCTGGTTCTGTTCCGATAAAAAGTTTCCCTTGTGGATTTTTTGATGGAGCTGCCGTGGAAAATCTAGGAGGTTCAGGATTTGTGATTTTTGTCAATAATTCTCATCATTTTAATTTTTCTATGGGATGTGGAAGAAGCACGAATACCAGAGCGGAATTGCTGGCTCTTTGGGCAACTCTAAGAGTCAGTCTTTTGATGGGAATTCCTTTGCAGTTGATATATGGTGATTCCTTGGTTATTATTTCATGGATTAACAGATCTTCAACACTTGATGTTCCAACTCTGATGCATTGGCAAAAAGACATAAGAAATATGCTCCAATTGTCCCCTCCGGTGATCTTTAAACACACATATCGTGAGCATAATTCGCTGGAAGATGATCTCTCAAAAAAAGCATTGCAATTGGACATGGGTATTGTATCTTTTTTAGAAATTATGGATGGCTTGGTTATCAACCAAGGCATTATTGATCTTTTTTGAGATGCTGATTCTATATTTTAGTCAGCTTTTTCAGCAGTTGACAGAGTTTCTATTGATCAGTTTGAGTTCATTCTGCCAGCCTGTTTTTCTCTGATTGTCTCTTTTTCAGTTCACCCTCGATTCATATTAGCATTCTAACCTGATTTATTTAGGAATGATGAGGAAAGTCTGCTATGATCAGACTTTATTCTTTATATTGTTGTTTTGTTTATGTCTTTTTATGTCCTGCATGAGATGGATCTGTTGTTATCAGCCATCTATGTTTATGTAAACGATGTCTTTTGATTCATCTGAATAACAAAGAATACTATTTTTTCCTCTGAAAAAATGAAACCCTAGTCCGTAAATAAGCAAAGAAACAATCACAGAAGCATATGCTAAAAACAAGCAATGTAAATAATTTACGTGACACCTTATAGTAATCAACTAATAGTACTATTAAGGGTATGCGAAGTACAGTATGGTAAGAACCAAAAGTGTAACCCTATGGATTGAAGTATAATGCAACATAATCAGAGTAATTATAACTATCATTTAAGTTCCATGCAACGACTAACCAACCAAATACTATTTATGCCTAGTTTCTAAGTAAACGAATACGAGCATTCCAGATAGAGCATTTCTGTTTACACTAGGTGTGGGGTAAAAATTTGAGTTTAACATAACTTGCAAGTGTTCCTTAGCGCCTAAAACCTTCTTTCTCACACACTCACATGTTATTTGCAGTCTTATGTGGTTGGTTCGGAGTTACCAACCTTGTGCAATGGAATATGGTAAACCATAGCTAATTGGGCATTTCCTCCATTTTCACAATATGCATGTCTTCCAATGCTCTTTACAACATGATATCTACACAACCTTATTTGATGAAATGTTAGACATATATAACATTTTCTATCCAAATTCCAAATATGTAATTTAAAAAAAAAAAAATCTTTTTTTCCTAACTTTCTTGTATCATCACTACTCAAGTCAAAAAACATGTTGTTAGTGTTTCTTCTGTAACTTTTTCATTTCACAAATATTTAAAAAAAATCTATGTTGCACTAGTAGACACTAACCTCTGCATGCTATAAAAAATCATGTTGGAATCATTGCATTAAGATCTTCAAATGCTACACCCCAACTTGATGTACTGTTATCGATCTTTGAACACTTAGATAATTAAAAGATAATAAAAATTTTAATTTTGCAAAAATAGTGTTGCACTAGTGCTACTTGTTATCTACATGTCAACCAAATTTTGTAGCCCGAAACTATCATTTAGGAACTCAAAAGATGAACCCACAAAAAACATATATACCTTATCATTTGGTGAAATAAAATAAAATGTCACTATTAGAAAAGATGAAACTTGACATAGTTATGTAAATTTTCAATACATAAAATTTATATATTCGAAAAAGTGATTCAATTTCCTACATTTCATCTTTTTTACTCAATGCAAGTTATCTTGTGTAAGTATCTAAGAAAATAAAAGTTGAGGAATGTCTGATTTTTCAATTTTCTATTGCGTCTAACACGCCAAAAGTGACCCTCATTAGCTTTCACTCACCCATGGTAGTGTGCTCTACATGCATTCCATTTAATCCTCCATGTCAGTTGCATGCATTCTATCGATGTAGCATTAAAACATGGAGCCAAAGAAATTGAAGACCAAGATCAACATCGAGAGGCCCCTAAAGGAAAGGATAGCAAATCCTACTTGCAACTAATACCCAAAATCTAAATGCTAGTCGGGCATTTGCTTTGCATTCTTCATGGCGACCCCTTCCTAGGTTAATAGTCGAACCATCTAGAGGATTAATTCTTGTGTCTTGTCACTAACATTGCTCATATCCTTCTCCTCCTTGAGCTTAATTTCTACAAGAAATCAAGCATGTCGACTTATATATTCACATTCATCTCTCTCTCTAAACCTAAATTCCTTCTAGACCACTGGATTAAGAGGACTGGTCTCTTGATTTCCTGCCATAACTACTATGTCCTTCACCCACTTTGAAAGATGCCAAACCCAATTAACCAACTAGTGAAATGAAGCATCAAATGCCACCTTGTGTTGAATGCTGGTGGGAATCATAATGGTAGTGGCTTCCTTCTCGCCACCTAGCTTCCTACCTTCATGCATGTTGGACACATGCATAATCATCTAGGACCCCCGCGTCATCAACCACCTAGACATCCCCGTCACCATCCACCAACACCTACATCCAGGTGACAAATTTCAAAATTAATTTACACCGGCATAGATCCATGTTAAAATGGATCTACTAAGCACCGAGAGCGATCAAATACAAACCCTTTTTTATAGTGGAGACGTTGAGGAATTATGTAATGCAATGTTTATGGTTTTAATTTAATCTAATTTAAGTAGTTTTATATGTATGTCATTCTAAATATTTTAAATCTAATTTGAACCGGCATATTATTTTTTATAATATATGTTAGCTTTAAAATGGGTATGGACAAAAATATACATCTCCCTAGTTAATTATACAATTATATATAAAGTAACATAATATAAATTATATAAATATTAAGAAAAATATAAAATAAAAAAAAATGATAAACAAATTATATGCTAAATAAATTGACCAATAATACAACAAATTGACCGTTGTAAGAGTGAGCATCTATAAGTATAATTCCATAATTAGTTAATGTTACATAGGATAATGTAATTAAAATTAAACGAGATAAAAGAAAACAATTACTTATAATTGAAATAAAATGAAAATGGGAGAGAGTGGAATGGAAAATGAAAATGAAAATAGGAGAGAGTGGAATGGAAAATGAAAGGTGAGAGTTTTTATTTTTATTTTTTTGATTTATTGGTTTTTTTATTATCATATATATATATATATATATATATGCAACTTTCAAAGGATGGAAATAAATGTGTAACTTATTTTAAATAGATTTAATAATATATAATTAATTATATAGAATATTGTAAATTATAAATTTTATAGTTATGATTTAAGGTAAATGGTATTTAGAGGGTTGTTTGGAACATACCGGTTGTGTTAACATGATTTTGGTTGGTATAGACATTATTATTCTTCATTACATTAAGGATAATGTTTTTATGGAGAAGAATCCCTATGATCTCAATAAGCAATTCAAATGTTATGATAATAAAATCCTAAAAACTATTTTCGCTAATTTAATGTATGACAAGCTTCTTATAAATGGGAAATAAAGGGTGGAGAGCTTCTTATGGACTTCAAAACAGTTGCAAATCATTCGACCTTTTTCTCTAGGAGAAGAAGAAATCCTCTTTGAAAGTCATCACTCATGTTATCTTATATGGTTGTGAATTTTGGGGTTGCATCATATCTAGAGAATTATGGAACTTAAGATAGAGAAAATACAAAAGAATTTTATTAGTTACAATATAAAATTAAAGGTGATACATCATCTCCTTTCCTCCTTGTATAACTGAGTCTTTCACTCATTGAGAGCGGCTATAACTAGGTATGTAATGTACAAGAAAAAGTTAAACAACATGGAAGTTAATAGGTTTACTAATATTGCTTCAAAATCCAACCAAAACCACTTACGACTCAAGTGAGGTTGATATAAAGATGTTAAACATTGGCTAAATCATTGGGGGAAAATGAATATATCACTTTAAAGATAATATTAATGTGAGA
>LPNX010610720.1:112706-130602 GCA_001517045.1 Pseudotsuga menziesii | reverse complement strand
GGGGGGGGGGGGGGGGGGGGCGCGCACAGATTGGGGAGAGGGAATAAAAAAAGTTTAGAAATATATGTGAGACAATTGAGTGACCGCTATATCCTTACATGGAGCTCATTCTCCCCATGTAGATTCCATATTGGAAGGATGGGGATTGGGGAAAGGGAAGTAAAAAGTTCAAAAATATATGCAAGATAATTGAGTGACTCTATATCCTTATAGGGAGCTCATTCTCTCCATAGATACACATGGCAGAGTTAGTGGCAGCTACGTTACCATGTCACTTATCTTGAATGGTTCAGTTTTTATGTCGAAGAGGCGCATTCTACAACCTAGTAGGGGAATATGTGTAACTCCTTTCATGCTCATCATAGAGATGACACATGTACTTTATAAAAAAAATAAAAAAATTATAAAAAATAATGCGTGGGTTCAAATTAAATTTCAAATATTTACAATTGTATATTATTAAACTACATAAATTGGATAAATTGAAATCATAAACATTGCATTACACACATCCTCAACATTTCTACTATCATGTGTTTCTATCCACAAGGCATCCACACTCTTTGAATAATCTGAATAGGTAATATCTCAGGAGTAGGATTGGGTTATAATTGAGGCACTTGGAATGACTTTAGTTGAATGATTTTATTCCCAAGTTTTGATTTTATATATATTTTATTTTATTAATAAAGTATTGAATTATATAAATAAAACATTTTAATTATATACTGAATCATAAAGGTCATATAGATGTATTTTAAATGTGGTGTTTCAAAAATTGAGAGGACTCAGATTCCTTGGTGAAATTTCTTATAAAGAGTCCTAAAGTGTATGACACTTTTGCACCTAAGGGATTTGATCCTTCTTGGTGTTTGATAGAGGCATATTTAAGATGGATATATATAGATTACATCTAAATCCCACATGAATTAGTGCCCTATGAAGAATTAGAGGCTAAGAGACAATTAAGATATTATAAAGACATGATAAACTCTAATTTAGAATATGAAAAGTATCTATTTATTTTAAGTAGCATAAAAAAGAAAATCAACTCCATAATGAAAAAAGGAATTGGACCATTTATAAAAAGTAGTGGATCAAATAATTTATAATTTTTATGAGACTTATAAAGAAAAAAAATCAACTCCATAATAAACAAAGTAATTGGACGATTTGAAAAAGGTAGTGGGTCAAATCATTTATCATATTTAGGAGACATAAAGATTTGAAGATAAAAATCACTTTCCTTTAAAAGTTAATAATCATTATTAATTTATAAAATTTATATATTAAATAATTTGTTACACATATTTTCCACATTTTACTTTTTTCAAAAAAAAAATAACAAATAAATAAATATATATATGTCAAATCTCACTAGCTCATTCCATTAAGGTGTGGGTCTTGTTAAAAAGGCAATCCAAGTTCAATCCTTTTAGGGGTGAGTTAATCCCTTTAAGAGTGAGTTAATTGAGAGAAGACATTCAAAAATCCAACTATCATAAAAATTGGTATAACCAACATTTCTTGCAATATATATGTATGTATATATATTCTTTATATTTTAAAATTTAAACTTTGAAATAATTAATTCCCTCTAATAAATTGAACTCTACCTATGAGCATACAAAGTTGGAATCAAATTGATTTGAAGTCGTTCATACCAAGTTTAGATGCAGTTTTTGTGATAAGTTCAACCCCCACTTAAAAATATGCACTAAAGCTGTTCAAACTGTAATAATTTCAACTCCCATCCTCATGAAAACTTGGTTTAAAGACCTTTAATTAAGTTTCTGAACTTAAATATTATTTGTTCACTTTAATAAAGTCTAATAAGTTCATATCATTGGTTCACTTTGTTAAATTATGTTGACTTCAGCTTCACTAAAGCTTCCTAGAACTTGGGACAACTGGAGCTTTATTAAACCTTCATAGAACTTGGGACAACTGAAGCTTTATTAAAGGCGTTCAAAGTAGCCATGACCATGAAAACTTGGACTAGAGCCATTCAACCCAAGTTACAGTTCGAGCTTTGTACACATTCATTTGCAAGCAATTCCGGGTCTCTCAATTATAACCCAAAGATGTCACCTATCAAGATTATTCAAAGTGTGTGGATATCTTGCGGACAGAAACACATGTGGTGGATGTTTTTTTTTCACAATGGAGAATGACAACTTTTTTTATATTAAAAACTGTATCATAATAATTACATAGAGATAGGAAGAGGTTCTCTGTCAGTCTCATTCACACAAGTTGTCAATAAGACAATACTGTAACTGTTTCACACTTTTTAGTGTACCAAAACCTACCGTATCCAATCGTTTATACCATATTCATATTCATCAAAACAAAAGTTGTCAAAAAAGACAATAGTGTAACTGTTTCACACTTTCTAGTCTACCAAAACCTAGTTTATCCAATCTTTTATACGATATTCATATTCATCAAAACAAAAGTAAGCAGCAATAGTAAAAACTATATAAATTCACAGAACTATTTACTCTAATAAATACGGCTCTGATAAATAGAGCCTCATAACAAATGTCATGGTAACTTCGTCCTGTGTATCCATCGACAGAATGAGTTCCATATAAGGCGGCGGAGTCACTGCATATATTTTTGAACGAGGTATTCCCACTTTTATTTCGTCTGTGAATCCTTCTCTCCAACGTAACCCTTGGCTTTCAATATGGAAACCAACAGCAACGCCGTTCAAGCGAAGATCGATGAGAATGATTGGGTTGTTCAAATTAAGAAAGGTCTAGTCTCTGACGTATTAGAAGAAGAAGATGATGAGTTGTGTGCAGCGTCAGTGTTTAATGTGCCCAAAAAGTGAGTTCACTCGTCAATCCGTTTCGATCGGCCCCAGGGATCAAATTTGAAGGGTAGGGTCCCATTTCACTTTGAGGGGTCGTGAGAAATTGAACCCTTCAATGTTGATATGTAAAAATAAATCATTTTTTTCATTTGAAATTGTAAGTGTACAACAAAATTTTATTATTTATTAAAAACAGTGTAAGGAGCTTTGAATGGAGGATTGATTCAGCTTGATGGTGGCTCTATTGGTCAAGTGTGATTGGGCCTTCCCACATGCTCAAATCAAAGTGATCAAACAAAGGCCTCAATTTTAGGTGGATTATGGATAGTCCCTCCAATGTATATCGAGTTTATACCCCAATTCGAAGTGATCAAACAAAATCCCCAATTTTAGGTAGATTATGGATAGTCCCTCCAATCTATATCGAGTTTATTAGCCCTATCGAAAAGGTTTTAAGTATTTATTAGTCCACTATTAGGAAGAACTTTAAATTCTCCAACAAATATCACTACAAGTTGGGTGTCTAGTTTCTACCAAAGTCAACAAGGAAGACAAATCATAAACACACGTTTGGGAGGTTTGCGACAACGAGGATGTTGAAATCATGTTCTTCGCTAGATCATTGCACTCCCAGTCCCTCATTCATGAACGTTCGTCGAGGGATTCCCTTGTTTAGATATATTGGTACACAATTTGTACTTCTTGTTAACATTATTAGAAGGCTGACAGGAAAACGAAGGGGTCAGAGTCTACAACATTTACATTGTCGGTTGTTAAATATTTTATCCTTTCAACCATTGGATTTCATTAAGGAAATTGGAACAATTCAAACACTTATATTCAAATATTGTTCTTTCTTTCAACCTAATGTTTACAATTCACAGCAGATAAATAACATTGACAGATTTGGAACTCAAATACAAGGCTCTTTCTTCTTGCTCCTCCGCCCAAACGAAGTTGTGGTCCTAGACTATGAAAAGTAAACATTATTTTGGTTCTGATTTCATTTAAATACTCGGTTTTTTAAGGTTACATCTATTGAGTATTCGAGAGTTAGTCTGGTGGAAACACAATCTCATAATACATTACAAATTTCAAACAACATTTTGGATGGAGAAATTTTAAACCCTTATATTTACAGAACTAGAAGGAACTCCAACAAGAAACACTTCTAACTTTTATTCACATATAAAATGAACTACACAAGTGTAAAATGCTATACACACCTGTAAATTCACGACAACCAAGTCAACAGCTTAGCTCTACATAATCTTTTGTAGGAAATATAAATTAGGGAGGCACTGAAGCATAGAATTGGAGAGTTGAGAGTCTGAGTCCCGACCTCTGACTGTCATATACTCGTAAACCCAAAATAATGTTTTTTTTCATAGACTTCACCAATCTCTTTAAGTTCGGGGAAGCTCAATCCAGCCTACCCAACGTTCTACCTTTGCTTCTCTTGCTCCTACCTGTGAAAAAGGTGGAACCTTCGAGCTACCCACCACAGAAGACAACGAGGAATTAGAGTGTGCAACTGTTTCCTTCTACAGAAAGTCAATTCCACAATATCTCGGCGCTCCTGAGTTAATTTACCTTGCCCGAGGTAGGCGAATGCATGTTTGTGTATTTCACATGATTACAAAAAAAAACATTTTATAATTGCTTCTATGTAACATAGATATATTTGTGTAGGTGAGGGAAAACTGGGCATTTTTTTCCTAAGGTTTCGAGAGACTTTCAGAGATCATTCTTCGTTATGAGGGCACTCAGGGTGTAGATCAAAGAGCCCACAGGAGGAAGAAGAAGAAGAAGAAGAGGACTCAAGTCAAAAGGTAAGGTGAGTGAGGAGGGGAGACATAATAGCGATATTTGCAGGAGAAACCCACTGGTGCTATAATCATGGGAACAAACCTCTCTAAATCGTAGCCATTGTAGACATAGGAAACCCTCATAAACAGCTCGAGTGCAAGAGTTACCATGTAAGCATCTCGACAAATTAAGTAATGATAATATTCAATGAGGTATATGACAAATTCTTTCGTTTCTTTTAGAGATGACTATATGCATATTGTACAACCATTCTCTTTGGTTGGCCCTCCATTCCAATTGCCTTTGTCTCTACTACGTAACCCCCTTCCTTTGATGAGACAGGTAGACTAAGCGACCTAGGTGGACTGTGGGAGACTGGGAGTGCTGATTCAAATAATTTTGACCACAGTAAATGAATGGAAATTGGAATAAATCCTAGAATCATGGACTAACTAGTATAGGATATGATTCATGAGCACAAACAAAGGGCGACGTGCTGCTAACTTGCTACCAAAGATCCGTCATCCCAGCCTTGTGGTGGTCATAATAGAAATGTCTAGCACTGGGTGAAACCCTAGTCTAGAAACTTACATACCCATTGGACCAAGTTAGGTTCAAATCTAGCAAAGATTGCTCAATGCATTGTAAATTGCAACTTGTAACTTGTAACCCAAAAAACGACACCATTAGTTTTTCCTTATGGAGCCTTGACAGTGGAGGGTTATCAAATCAATTCACCATCCATAGATATGATTCATATGAGTATCTAATTTCATATCATATACTCAAATACTCAAGTGACTTGTAAGTTGTGAGATCACGTGACTCAGTGAACAATAAGATGACCAATGGAAAATTGAGTTGGCAGGTGGCATCATCTCATACCAATATTTAATGAAGTTGGTGAATTAGTAATGCACGCTAATGCCATTAAATTCTTTAAAAGTGAACATCAAATCATGAGTCACAATCTTGACTCACTGACTTGAACTTGGCACTAGGAAGCCTAGTGGCCCACCGTGGTCCGTGTCGATTGGGACTGAGATCCTCATCCATGAATCCGACTATTCAAGGGCACTTGGGAAGAATCTGAGTCCCGACTCTCCCATAGTCCACTGGATCCCTGGATAGGAAAATTTTGTAGCTGCCCCTCTGTTGCAAATTTACCGAGGCTTACTCAATTTCATTATTGAAGTGCTCAAAATGAAACTAAATTTTTTTTGCATGGTAAAATTCCTTGTGGCTTTCTATGACGTTTAAAATGGCCTTTGAAGGGCTCTAAAGGCTTCAAATTTGAAGCTTGATGGTGATTCGGTGAATGGGTGATTTACATGATACATCCATGTAGGGATCAAATTGAAGTGCCTTTGAAGGGTTGATAGAAGGGATCAAATTTGAAGGGCAGGGTCCCATTACACTTTGAAGGGCTACGAGATAGTGAGCTGCTGACATGCAAAGAAAAATAATTCTTTTCATTTTAAAATGTAATAGTAATTTTATTGTTTATTATTTCTTTTACTACTTCCCTAATAATATGAAAATTTGTATTAATTGTGCTCTATAACTTTGCCTCTTACTTTCTATTGGGGATCTTGAATCTTGATTTGAACGCATATGTTCCTCTGAATGCCAATATCTTTGGTTGCAATGATCCAAGATGAATAAAGGTGAACATATAGTAAACCATACTCTATCGCTCTCTTAGGAGGTAAATCCAATAGTTGCAGAAATCTAGAAAAAAAATTAAGTTTTAGTGAATTAGCCACCAACTAGCTTACTGCCTATTGAGCTACAAGTGGTTTCCATTTTCATACATTGAGTTTCCCTCATATTTATCATGATAATGGGGCTTTTGGTTGTTGTTGATATGCATATATTCAATTAGCATTACTCATTGTATATCACATGGATGTAAGGATGAAAAATAGAACTTGGGGATGCATATGACTGCCATCTATGGCATGGTGTATAGCTTGGTGCACAATGCTTACCTTTTCAGTATCCTTCTCTCGGTTTCCCATGAGTAAAAAATATTCAACCCTTCAACAATATGAGCCCCACAACACTAAAATATTTCCCTAGGTTTATTTTTATTCCTAGGTTGGTTGGGATTCCCAATGTACACCAAATAAAGTAGTTTCTTGTTGCTACAAGTGGTTCAAGTTTACTCCTTCTCCTAGAGTTATATTCATGCTTTCTATCCCTTATGCCTCCATGCTACTTTGGTGATAAGAAGTGGTCCTCTTGGGCTTCAAACCTTGGGGATTAGATTTGGTTCCTATACATGTGTTCCTTTAAAACCATCATATCTTCTCAGTTCATGAGGTTTAATTGATGAAGACAAATCAACAAAATAAATGAACCATTCTTTACCAGCTTTTGTAATAGCCATGTAGCAGTCCCCTATTATCCAACAATAGTAGCAGTGATCTAATTCTTTAAGTATGCTTGTAGATGGTACTCAATTTAAATGTGCATCGCAATCCTATCGAGGGAGGCCTTGCAAGGAATCTACCCATGAATCCATAAAAGGTTCTCTTACAATAATGAGGAGTCGTCCTTGTAGGAGACTAGGTTTTCTTATTTCATGCACACTAGCTTATTCATTTAAGGTTGTGGTTTTTGTTGTTGGGGAATTATCTAGTCATCCCTACACAATTTGAACATAATTAATTTCAATCAAGGAAAAATCATGAACATTCAACTAATAGTTTTTTATTATCAAGTTCATTTGAATTTTATTTAATAGTTGTATCACGATTACATATAACCAATAGTTATATAATAATTATATAATATATTACAATTAGAGATGAAGTTAAGCTAATAGTTGCATCTAATAGTTAGGATAATGGTTATCTAATATAACTATGATTAGAGTTGAAGTTAAACTAATAGTTAATTCAAAAGTTAATATATCAACAATTGCACTTGAAGGAATAGCACTAATTGGAGTTGAAGTTAAGCTAATAGTTGTATCATCAATGGACTTAAGCTCATAGTTGTATCTAATAATGGAATAGATGAATTTAAATTTAAATTTTTTCAACTATCACAAAGTATAGTTATTAGAGGTTAGCTAGAAACTATTTTTGACTTTCGCTCATAGAATCAATGCCAAATGTACTTCCACTAAACCTTAAGTGATTAGAGTTGAAGTTAAGCCAATAATCAAGTAGAATCATTGGAATTAAGCTAATAGTTGTATTTAATAGTTAAGCTAATAATTATCCAATATAATCATGATTAAAATTGAAGTTAAGAAAATAGTTGTAGAATCATTGAAGTTAAGCTAATAGTTATATCTAATAGTTAATTTATAAGTTAATAGATCATCAATTGCACTTCAAATAAAAGTAATGATTGGGCTTGAGGTCAAGCTAATAGTTATTCATCAATGGACTTTGTTAGCCAAAACCAAGCCGACTAAACTTGAGTTTACCGCTCAGTTAATATTATTCACTTTTTCACGCCGACCTCTTTTTCTTTTTCACTTGTCGGGTGAAACTTGTCTATCTCCCAACTAGACAATTCTATCAACTTTGGTCGGCCTTTCAACTTGACTGATTTACTTCGACTTACTTGTCAGTTCTACCAACTAATTTTACCTCGACCACTTGTCACTTTGAAGTTGGCTAACTTCGACCTCTAAGTTGGCTCACCTCTTCGACCACTCAAGTCGGCTGACCTCTTTGACTTCTCAAGTTGGATGACCTCTTCGACCTCTCAAGTTGGCTTACTCAACTGACCTTGTCGGTTCACTTTGGTCGAAATCTATAGAGTGTTTTTCTTAGTCCAAAAGACTTAAGAAATTACAAATGTTTTTCACCTGTGAGTAAGATGAAGTAAAAATGGACACATTAACAAATCCAAAGAACTTATAACAACATATGCGCAAATATGTAGGAAGACTTGAGTTGACCAATGTGCCGTAAAACTTAGAACTTTCACATGGTGAGAAATTTATGGGTTCTTTGATATTTCACTTAACTGGTATATGTAAAAGACATTTACACAAGTAAATCTGGAAATATTGTGCAGCCAAATAAACATGCATTCAACCATAAACTATTTCATATATATAACTATGTGGAAATAACAAAGGTATTACAAACTAGTTTTTCCAGACTTGTCGGTCCATCGACTGATCCTTTTACAGAGCTTCGGCTCTTCCACTGAATCACTTACATAGAAGCTTGAGCTTCAAATTCTCTTTCTCTCCTTTCTCACCCAGAGTTCTCTCTACTATCTCTCTATTGTGTCTAACCTAATTTACAATGTTATTCTTCTATTTATAGGCAACCTGAAAATTGCTTCTACATGAATCAACTGATTCTCCATTAAAGACTGTAATAACTATCTACCCAACAACTTAGCTTCAGAAATAAATTCGATTAGATTACATTACCGAATCGTGGACTCTACCCTCTTGTTAGATTGATCGACAAGATCTTGACTGATACAGACTCTGATAGAGTCAGCTGAGAGTCAAGTACGGATCTGTTAGTAATTACATTTTTCCAACACTCCCCCTTAATTATGAGCAGATGAGGTTTTTAAAACAAAATTCACAAAATGTTTTAGAGCTTAGACATGCTCTGTTTATGACAGAGTTCATTGTGGAGAACTTGTCATTCCAAGATAACTACACAGATACTGGAATGTGTCATTTGCCAATGGCTTTCTGAAGATGTCTGCAAGTTGATCTTCAGACCTCCAAAATTCCAAACAAATTTATTTGTTGTTCACCAACTCTCTTATGAAATGAAACCTTGTGTTGATGTGCTTGGTTCTCTTGTGAAACACATGATTCTTTGATAATGCTATGGCTGAATTGTTGTCACAGGAGATGGTTGTCGGTTCTTGATGGTTTTGTGACAAGTCTTTTAACACTCTCCTCATCCAGACAACTTGACATGCAGCACTTGTCGATGCAACATACTCTGCTTTAGCTGAAGACAAAGTTACTATGGGTTGTTTCTTTGAAGCCCATGAAACAACACTTGTACCAAAATTAAATGTGTACCCAGATGTGGTCTTCCTGTCATCTATGCTACCTCCATTGTCAATGTCAGTGTAGTCAATGAGTTTAAAATTTTCTAAGGTTGAATACATAATACCAAGGTCTTTTGTGCCACTTACATACCTCATAATTATTTTACCTGTTTGCCAATGTGAGTCTTTTGGTTACTCCATGAACCTTGAGATCAAACTTACTCCATACATAATGTCTGGTCTTGTTGCTGTCAAATACATAAGGCTTCCAACAAGCCTTTTGAACAGCTTAGGATCTACAGTGAATCCTTCATCATCCTTGCTCAATTTTAAACCTGCTATTACTGGTGTTGGGGCTGTCTTGCAATTAGCAATGTTAAATATTTTTAAAACTTCACTTGCATACTTTGTCTGTGATATAAAAATACCACTTTTAGACTGTTAAACTTCAATGCCCAGAAAAAACTTCATAATCCCCAGATCAGTCATTTCAAATTCACTTTCCAAGACTGCTTTAAAATCTGTTATGCCAAAATCACTAGTAAATATTAAATCATCTACATACAGGTAGACAATTAACATCTTACCTTGCTCATTAACTTTGGTGTACAAAGTCGGTTCACTTTCACTTCTGTGGAATCCATTTTCAGTGAGATAGGAATCAATCCGACTGTACCAAGCTCTAGGAGCTTGCTTCAAACCATAGAGTTCCTTTTTCAGCCTGTACACTTTATGCTCTTGAATTGGAACTTCATACCCTTGTGGTTTTTCCACATATACTTCCTCTTCTAGATAGCCATTTAAGAATGCTGACTTGACATCCATTTGATGAACATGCCATTTTTTTTGTGCAGTAATGGCCAAAACTGTTCTGACTGTATCCATGCATGCAACAGGTGCAAACGTTTCATTGAAGTCTATGCCAGGTTGTTGTGGGAACCCTCTTGCTACCATTCTTGCTTTGTGCTTTTGCACGTTCCCATCAGCATCTTTCTTTGTCTTGTAAATCTATTTGGCACTGATTACATCTTTGTCTTTTGGTACATCAACCAATTCCCATGTCTGGTTCTTCTCTATGCATTCTATTTCTTCATCCATGGCTTGTGCCCATACTTCTTCTTCAACAGCTTCTTCAAATGTTAGTGGATCATATAGAGGAGAAAATAATGCAAAGAGAGAGAATGAATTTGGTGTACCAGCTTCATATATCTCTCGCAGACTCTTGTCTTCACCGCTTCTGTCGATGTTGACCTTAATGAAATGCTTGATGGAGTCTGTTGTCCTCTTGGTGTGCTTGTCAATGTAGCTTGAGCTGCTACTTGTGTCGATGGTCCTTGTGCTGAACCATGTCTTGGTGTCATGGGAGTCGACGATGCTACAACCGGTTGACTTACATGTGGTATTTGAACCACTTCCTCTTCCATATCATCATTGTCGACATTCGACACAATGTTGACATTTATGTCGACAGTTCCATCCCATGATTCGTTCTGTACAAATTGAAAATCTCGATTGATTATCACTTTCCTTGTGACAGGTTCATACAACTTTTATGCTTTTGTGTCTTCTAAATAGCTGAAAAAAATACATTTTTGTCCCTTCTTGTCTAGCTTCCTTCTCAACTCATCTGGAACATGAGCATATGCAACACAACCAAAAAATTTTAAATATGAAACACTATGATGCATACCTATCCATGCTTCTTGGGGAACTTTTTTCTTCACACTCTTTGTCGAACATCGGTTCATAATGTAAACAGAAGTTGCGACTGCTTCACCCTAATATTTATTTGGCAAATGCTTGGTTGCCAACATGTTGCGTGCCATCTCCATGATGGTTTTGTTCTTTCTTTCGGCAATACCGTTCCGCTGAGGTGTATACCATGTAGTGAATTGCTTTTGTATGCCTTGGGTCTTGCAAAAATTCAGAAATTCATTTGAAACATATTCACCTCCTCTGTCGGTTCTTAAGATCTTGATGCGGTGTCCACTCTGGTTCTCTATGAGTGCCTTGAACTGCTGAAAAAACCTAAATGCATCAGATTTATGTTTCAAAAAATATACCCATGTTTTTCTTGAGTAGTCATTAATCAAATTTAGAAAATACTTGCAGCCACCAATGGATAATGTTTGCATTGGACCACAAATATCGGAGTGCACAATTTCAAGTGGTGTGCGTGCTCTATAGGACTTTCCGACTGGAAAAGTCTCTCTGTGCTACTTGCAAAAAATGCAGCCTTCACAAACCCGCTCTGGTATGTTAATCAATGGTAATCCTTTCACCATATTCTTTGTGTGCAGTAGCTTTATCCCACCAAAATTCAGATGTCCAAATCTGAAACGCCACAACCAGGATTCATCCTGTACTTCTGTCTGAAATGCAGCTTGCAAATTAGCATTGTCATTTTCTTTCTTGTCAATGAGCTTGACTGTTTCTTCACTTTCTGCCTTTAATGCAGCTCCTGTGTTTGTCTTCCCTTTCATGTCAGGAACTATTCTCAATGGAAACAAGCGGTTGCTTGTCATTGGCACTTTTGCTATCAGTTGGTTGCTTGGACGCTTGTCTTTGATCACATAGTGATCATCTTCCATGTAGACTCTGTAGCCTTTTTGTATCAGTTGTCCAATGCTTAACAAATTATATTTCAGACCTTCGACATGATAGACATCAGGGATATACTTACTCTCACCCTGTTTGGTTAGAATATCAACAATGCCTTTTCCTGAGACAGTAACTTGGACATTGTTTCCAAGTGTAACATCAGTTTGAACTGAATTGTCTAGACTGGAAAACAAGTTTAAATTACCAGTCATGTGATTGTTGCATCCTGAATCTAAGTAAGATATGTCATGTGGACTTTCTTGAACAGCATTGCATTTGAGTGGAGATGTCGATGCCATTAAAATTGCACTTGTCGAAGTGCTGGTGTTGGTCGACTGATTTGGGCTTTTCCTTCCTTGGTCATATTGTTTCTTCCTGCACTCATATGCATAATGACCAAAATTCTTACAATAATGACATTGAATTTTTTATTTATCAAACCTCTGGCCACTTGGTTGACTTGGGTTTTGATGATCTCCTCTACCATCAACATTTGCAGGACTTCTGCCTCATCCTCCTCTTGAAGAACTTCTTCCTCTGCCTCTGAAGTTGTTTCTCCCCCTGCCTCTACCACGGCTTCCGGATGACTGTGCTGCGAATGCACCTTCCAATGATGTTTGTGTTCTGCTGAGTCTGTGTTCATGATTGATGAGTGAAGCTTGCAACTCATCAATGGTAAATGTTGTCATGTCTGTGTGTTCTTCTAAGGTCACAACCAAGTTTTCAAATCTTGGGGGAAGACTTCTCAGAATTTTTTCAACAACCCTTCGGTCTTCTATGGCTTCTCCATGAGATTTAAGTTGGTTTATCAACCCAACAACTCTGGTGTAGAATGTGTCTACATTCTCTGAATCCTTCATGGACAGAGATTCAAAATCGACGATTCTCTTGGCCTCTTTAAACTGTCACCCCATTCGCTTTCTCACGGAGTTGCAGGGGCGAGTGCTGATAGGATTTAAAAGACTTTTGTCACTTTGTGTCAAATATGAGGAGGAGGAAGGAGCGGGAGAGGGGAAAGAATCCTCCGTTACGATCATACCACCCACTCAAGACGAACTGGCCATTCCATCCGTGGCTGATTTATGCTCTGCGGGAGTCAAATTTGTTCGTAGCAATGGTGATCTCATCACAATACAATTTGATACGAAGACTGCCACGCTTTCCCTTCCCAGAGTAAAGCTGGACAGCAACACAGAGGTAATCTTGCGAAATCTGGTGGCATTTGAAGCTTCGGCGGCACCCAGTGCGCTGGTTTAAACATGATACACCATTTTCATGAACGGGATACACCAATTTTATGAACGGGATGATTGACAGCGAAGAAGATGTGAGATCGTTGAGAGAAAGCGGAATTATATCCGTCTCACAAAAGTTGAATTTCTTGAGAAAGTTTTAGAGGATGTTAATGCATATTATAATGGAAAATGGAAGGTTGTTGTGGTCAAGTTCTTGAAGGTGCATATATACAGCTCGTGGAAATTCCTGTCTCTAGTAGCTGCAGTTATTCTCTTGGTGGTCACTTGCTTGCATGTCTTCTGCTCTATGTCTGATTGCAGGAAGTGGTTAAACCAGTGAAACCAGTGAAACCAGGGGTGGAGATAACCACCAGAATCTTATGGTAAGAAAATGCAAAGCAGTCCAATCCAATATCAGACAGATACCACTTGCAACTGTTATTTTTCAAGATTTTTGTTTGCTTGATTTTTTTTTCATGATTGAATCGAACAACCAAGATTAGATTCGTGAAGATGACCTAAGAGAACTCTAGTTTTTACTTTCTATTTTCGTAACGTTTATAGTTCGATGGTAAATGTCAAAACTAGCCCAGAGCTGATGAGCCTTATCCCACCAAAAAGTTCATTCTGAATCTTTAGTTTTTACTTTCTATTTTCGTAACGTTTATAGTTTGATGGTAAATGTCAAAACTAGCCCAGAGCTGATGAGCCTTAAACCACCAAAAAGTTCATTCTGAATCTCTTTGTTCTATTATTGTGTAGAAATTAAATCTCCTTTTTTTTGTTTAGTTATATCGTTATATATGTGGATGTCTCTTACATTCATGTAAAGATACATAGAAGTTAATATATGTGAATTTATATGTTTGAGGATTGGCATGTTTTTATTTGAGATTTTTATCTTTAAAACTTAAGGATAAGTTAATATGTGCGAATTTATATTTATGTTGATTGGTGTTTTTATTTGGGAAATTTGGGTAAACTATAGTTTATGTGTTTCCAGGATAATTACTATAAAAAAATATAAAAATAATTAGTATTTGATGTATGAATAACTGGTAGTTTATATTTTCAAAAAGTGATAAAAAGAAAAATCTTTTATATTTTCAAGAAGTGATAGAGGGAAAAATTTCTATGAAAAATTAGGTATTTTTGACTAATTTTGTCTTTTATGTAGTTTTTTAATGCTCTACAATTCTCATGTATCTAGGACATGAACACTGCAATTGTTTTCTTGCAAGTCTTTTTTAAAAAGTCCATCTTTTTAGGGGTTTGTTTAGTTAAGTATGATAGCACTGCTTGTTTAAAGTTGTACTCATAAAATTGAGTTGTTTGAAGATTTTCTTTGAAGATATTTGTTTTTTCTAGGATCCTCCTTTGATTTAATATGAATATTAAATGGTTATGCTAGTGTTATTTATGTGGACTGTGATTTGTATAATATTATATGTAATTTTATGTTAATTTATAGTTTTCCTAATATCCCAAGATTTATTATACAATTAAATATAATAAATAATATTTTAAACTAAATTTAATATTACAAAACTAATTTAATTATTAATTTTTTAAATAATAAAATATTATCTTTAAATAATTAAAATGGTAACAATTATAAAATTACTATACATACAACTTAATAAAATATTATTTTTATATGCATTTTTTATTAATTGCTAAGTGTATGGTTAAATTAATAAAATATTATTTATAAATAATTAAAATTGTAACAATTATAAAAATATTATATATACATTGTTTTAGTGTAGGGTTAAAATTAGAAATTATATCGTATTATTTTAATATTTTAAAAATATAAATCAACATTATATTTTTAATTTATTTTATATTTTATGTTATTATTTTTAAACTACTAAATAATAATAATAATTCAATTTTAAAATTATAACTTAGTTTATATATAAAATTTCATTATTTTTTAAATAAAATTTTCTAAATTTAACTATTAAAATCTATAAAATTATAAACCTTACTTGGCTTTATATATTCATATTATAACTAATAATTATTTTCTTAAATACACCAAAAAAACAACAACTCTTCTCATTTATATTGTTTAGGTTTAAAAATAGAAACAAAAACACTTATTAGTTAATGCAATATCAAAATAAAAACGTAATCACTCAATTATTCATCACATAAAGCAATCTATCAAAACTTACTGAAAATATAGTAATAAGTTAGAGCTTTGCATAATTTAATAATAAAAATTATTATTTATGTGTAATATATATAATAAATTTATAAAAAAAATAAATAAATAAAAATAAAAACTACAAATTACTATCGAATTAATATTATATATAATAAATTTATAAAAATAAATAAATAGATAAAATAAAAACTACAAAATACTATAGTACTTATAATTCGAGTAGTCAAAGACAATCTACATGCGAGTATGATGTACAAATAGAAGGTACTACACGTTTCGTTGGAGCACTTTAGTTTTCAATATCAAGCGTGCTCGGAGCCTACTCTATTTTCAATCTCAATAGGACTATTGTGAACCTTGCATATGGTGAGTATTTTAGTTTTTAGTTCAACATTAACATTGCAATTGTTGTTATATAAAAGTGAGATATATATTTTAAATTCATGTGTCTTGAAATTGTTTTCAAAGTTATAGATATTTCTTTTCTCAAAGTATTAATGTTATTTTTTTTATTAAAGAATTAATATTACTTTTTATCTCAAAGAATTATTAGATTCTTATAGTGATTGAAAATTGTTTTCTTAAAATAAATGACATACACATTTTATTTTTACATTTAAGTTAAATTTAAAAGATTACTTATAGGTATATTTATTTTTTTTATCTTAAATTATTAATATATTTATTTGTATATAGATTTTATTCTAAAGGTTATTGGTGCAAGTTAATGAAGGTTTTTTTATGCATTAGATGCAATAGAAGACTGAAAAAATGTGTAGTCTAAAAATTCTACGATTTGAATAGAATGGATAGATTTTTTTGACATGATTTTCAAAAAAATCCGGTGAGAATTTTTCAAAATCTAAGTTACAACTGTCAAGCTTTGGAATCTTAGGTGCCCCAAGGGTTTTCTGAGGGTGCTGAATCTATTTCTATCATCAAAATCCCGATTGAAACACATTTAAATTATGATTTTGAAAAATAAAAAACTCTAGAATCTTGCAAAAAATGGTTGTTCAATCTCAATCGTCGAATTTTTAAACGACTCCCTAAAAAAATAGGTATGCATCCCTCAACTTAATTTTCTGAATATATAATTTTTGTCCATTGAAAATGTTCATAACTATCTCAACTTTAATATTTTCTAACGGTTACATTTGTGAGGGAGGGGTTAGTGGTGGAGAGAGAGAGTCAAGGGTGCGATTAGGGGTAGGGGCGAGGACATGGTTTGGAGAATAGAAAGAGATAGAGATCAATGGGGTTAGGGGTTTGCAGAGGAGTAGGGTGGTTAGAGAGAACGGGGGTATAGGTGAGGAGTGCGGGGGTTTGGTTAGAGAGAGAGAGAAGGGGGGGTGAGGTAGGTAATGGGCTGAGAGAAAGAGATAAATATTGGGTTGGGGGTAGGGGTTTAGGGAGGAGAGAGAGAGAGAGATTGGGTGGTGGTAAGTGGTAGGGGGGAATTGGGAATAAGAGAGACAAGAGAAAGGGGGGATGGGGAATAGGAGAAATAGAGAGAGAGAGAGGGGAGTTATGGGTAGGGTGAGGGGGAATAGGAGAAATATAGAGAGAGGGGGATATGGGTAGGGGGAGTAGGAGAGAGAGGGGGGTGAGGGGGGGAGGGGTTATGAGCAAGGAGAGTAGGAGGGAGGTTAGGGAGAAGGAATGGGTGGTTAGGGGTAGTGAGAGAGAGAGACAGAGTGTGTGTGTGTGTGTCCATGAGAGAGGGTGTTGGTGTTAGGGAGGTGGGGGAGACAGAGGGGAGGGGTGTTAGGGAGTTGGGGGAGAGATGGGGGAGTGTTAAGGAGTTGGAAGAGAGAGAGGGGTGGGGGTAAGGTGTAGGTGGAGGAGTAGATTATAGAGAGGGGGATTAGTAAGGGTTAGGGGGTAGAGGTGAGAGAGAGAATGAGGAGGAGGAGGGGGAGGAGTGGGGGTGTGAGGTAGGGGGGGAAGTAGGGACAATGAGATGTAGTAGATGAGTAGGGGGGATGAGAGAGAGATAAAGCGAATGGGGGTGGTAGGGGATTGGAGGAGAGAGAGGGGGTTGGGAGTTAGGGTTTTGTATGCAATTATAACACATGCATGATATTTGCTTAAAAAAGAAGTGGCAAATTTTTAGTGTTAGAATGCCAGTGCAATATGAATAACATTGAATCTAACTTAGGAAAAAGAGTTGAGAGGGGGTTGGGAATGGTCAAAGGGTTTAGGGGTTGGGGGAGAGAAAGAGGGGTGGAGTTAGGGGTAGGTGGATGAGTAGAGAGA
>LPNX010610720.1:50882-103387 GCA_001517045.1 Pseudotsuga menziesii | reverse complement strand
CAACACCAGTAATAACAGGTTTAAAATTGAGCAAGGATGATGAAGGATCCACTGTAGATCCTACGATGTTCAAAAGGCTTGTTGGCAGCCTTATGTATTTGACAGTGAAAAGACCAGGCATTATGTATGGAGTAAGTTTGATCTCAAGGTTCATGGAGTCACCAAAAGACTCACACTGGCAAGCAGGTAAAATAATTCTGAGGTATGTAAGTGGCACAAAAGACCTTGGTATTATGTATTCAACCTCAGAAAATTTTAAACTCATTGGTTACACTGATAGTGACAATGGAGGAAGCATAGATGGCAGGAAAAGCACATCTGGGTACACATTTCACTTTGGTACAGGTGTTGTTTCATGGGCTTCAAAGAAACAATCCATAGTAACTCTATCTTCAGTTGAAGCAGAGTATGTTGTAGCGACAAGTGCTGTATGTCAAGCAGTCTGGATGAGGAGAGTGTTAAAATACTTGTCACAGAACCATCAATAATCGGCAACCATCTTCTACGACAACAATTCAGCCATAGCATTATCCAAGAATCATGTGTTTCACAAAAGAACCAAGCACATCGACACAAGGTTTCATTTCATAAGAGAGTTGGTGAACAACAAGGAAATTTGTTTGGAATTTTGCAAGTCTGAAGATCAACTTGTAGACATCTTTACAAAACCATTGGCAAAGGAAACATTCCAGTATCTGCGCAGTTATCTTGGAATGACAAGTTCTACATAGTGAACTTGTCACGTCCCCATCCCTCAGACCAACGAAGAGGACGCGACGAACACCAAGCATACGGGAAGACAGCCCCATGAACATTGAAAAGGATAAATGCCGAGTTAAAAGCTTAATCATAATGCATACTAGATAACCAGATGCAGGCTAAGATGAATAATCCATCATCATATAGGCACAATTTACTCAATGCATAAATCTTCAATCACACAGTGGAAGCAAACATATACATAAAACAACATTCACATGTTCATCATGATTCATGAAACCGTAGATTAATTGTAGAGATGGAATAACATAAGTACTTATCTTTTGATGAAGAATTCCTGCAACCAGCTACGTTGCTGCAATGTTCCACCCAACCATAGGCCAGCGTGCTCATTAATCTCTCAACAACACTGCCACCCCCGAGCTGGGCATGATTCCTCCAAGGATAAGGGTCAATGCAGGCTTACACATAGCCAAGGGACACAATCAGCAAACCAACACCACTGGGTTTACCAGGCCATCAACATATCAACCAAGCCAGCACAGTCCAAAGGACAACCAATGCATACCAGCAGCAAAACAACCCTTCACAGCCATGTGAAGAAGCAAAGACGACCAGGGATAATCCCAAACAAACGATGAGCACAGCTCAAGCCCACAAGGCAACACAGAGTTGTTCTTGGCCCTACCGTGGCCAAAACAACTCGGCTGCAACCCAAAACTAGGGTACTCCAACAGCCACAAACACACAATGAATGATAGCAGCAATCCACAGTCCCAAAACAGGGAAACTCAGCCAACAGATTGGAAATCAACAGTGGTCCAAAACGGAATTGAGCACCACAACCAACAAAATGTGGGGAAGACAATAGCCCCAAAACAAAAGCAGTGAGCACAACTCACAACATGGGAAAATTACCCCAAACAGTCTGTGCGTGAGGGAAATTGCACCAGACCACAAAACATAGAGGAAAACATACCCGATTCCACTCTGTAGAAAACATGAATGGCCACTGAAAGGCAGCTCCTCTCCTAGCTGTGTGAGATCCAGCAAAACCACTGCCTGTGCGTGAGGAAAACAGACCCGACCTCTGCATGAGGATCCCCCGAATAGAGATTGCACACCCTCCTCACTCAGCCCCGCGTGAGGAGATGATCCCACCGTGAACCGACCAGCGCGTGAGGGAACTCAGTCGACCTCGTGTTGCGCGCGTCCCTACGTTGGGAGTGAACCGGCATGAGGAAGCCGAACCTCCTTTGCGCGTGGATGAACAGCAGAACGTGAGGAACCAATAGACCATCCCCCAGAATGGAGTCGTGGGAGAGTGGAGTGAAGGCAGTCGTGGGTGGAGTGTATGTGTGGGTGAGGACTGAAAGTCCTGCCACCCCACTCCCAAGAGAAATAACTGCCTCAACCACCAGCCATAACCGCCCCCAACAACAAAACCAAGTCATTGAAGAGGTTGGTGAACAAGAAAGGTGGCAAAACAAACAAGGTGGCAACACATGGGATTTTCCCCCATAAACCAAGGTTTGACATCCCCCACCCCTTATCCTTTGGAACCATGCCCTTTTCATTCAACTTTGCACTACCATAGTTGGTTGTGGTTTATTTTAATTGATGTGCGTGTTTACATGATGCCAACCATAATGTGCCGGATAGCATGATATACCATCGGCAACTATCCCCATTGTCGAAACATACACAACCAAATCGATGGTGGGGCTTTTGCCTTTAGCTCCTCACCACGATTAATTACATTATATACATCATGCAAATGGGGTCAAAACCGGGACGTTGCATTCCCCTCCCCCTTGGAATAACACCTTCCTCGGTGTTCCATTACATATATATACAATACATATATAATTGTACATCAAAATTTCAAAATTGCAGATCTGTCCCACGTTCAATCATTTATGTTGAACGTTCAAGACCAAGCCCCTCGACTTCCATGGACTTCTCCTGCCGGTTCTTAGTTTCCAGCTGATCCCGAAGTCTAGGAACTTTGTGGCTATTTCCCTCATCATGTTCCCTCATCGGACAGTCCCGGTGTAAATTATGTCCTCCGCATCTCCAGCATTTCACTGGCTGCTTCATCTTTACCTGCTCAATTTCCTTTGAGTCTTCATGCCTGGACCATTTCCTATCAGGTCGCTTGGACAATTGTCCCGTTGCTGATCCACCTTCCTTTCCTTTGCCAATTGCTCCCAGAAGGCTTTTCACCTCCCTTTGCAAACCAATAGAGTCTTGCAAAATCTGGTGGTTCATCTCATTCTGCCTTCTCTGTATCTTGAGCATCTCCCCAAAATTCTCTTGGGTCTTGGAAATCATTTGAAGGAGACTTTCAGCTAAGTCCAGCAACTTTTGATCTGCTGCCATGATCAATGTGCACCACCTGGTTTCACTTTCCTCACCTGTGAAATGCACCATTCAACTTCTATCAGACCAAGCATAATATAGACATTAAAATCAGTCAGTTAATTACCCAATTGGCATGACAGTCCAAGTTTCATCAAGGAAACTTTCATATTTTTCATGCCTTCCCCAACAGGCACATGAGCTCATTCATGTCCATTGTTGGGTAGGGAATTAACCATTCCAGCATTCACAATTTACTTTAAGCAAATACACACATTTCATTTCAATCATACATGCATTAAACAATCCTTTGTTTTTCACAATGCATAAATGTATATGTATATATATAATCAAAAGGCAAGAGAGAGCAGTAAGAGTTTTTCCCCTCTTTATTTCGTTCCATCCTGGAACCCACACCGTCGCAGTGGATTTTCATGCTCTCAGCCTCTTTCACTTCACCGTGAATGCTGGACCAATCCTTCTTGGTCATGACACTTAGTGTCTTCGGTCTATTCCAGACCTCTAAACCATGGAGTCTCTCCACATGGTTTGTCTCGGCTGCTAGGAATCCCCCGTCTTACTAGCACCTTTTTCATTACCGCTCATTCTGAGCTTTCCAGGATAGTCACATGTCCATATGCACCCCTAGGATGCTCTCATGGTCCTCGCTCCCAGCGATACCTATATCCAAACATTGAATAAATTCACATGTTTAGTTTATTCACATCAGTTTTATCTCTAGAACAAGAGCTCAAACATCATAACCAAATCATATACACATGTATTTTCATAAGCAAAAATAATCCAATACTTATCTGTATTGTGTGTTTCCTCGTTCGTCCACAGGATCCTGCTTCGCTTTGCAAGCCTTGGGATCGCCTATGGACTTAGATGTTAGGTCAGCACACAAGCTTCTTCTCAACATCAAATAATTAATGTCCAGCCAGTACATCCTCATGTTGATTGGGCTTGGAACTTTATCATGACCATTTCTAGGTCTAGGATCTACTATGGATCCCCAGGCATATAACAGCCCAACATACACTTATACCAACATACACTTATATCAACAATAACGCTTACTCCGCAACCCCTCACAACAACCATTTACCATTTTAGCTTTTAGCCCGTCAACACAAGCAACACAAGCAATGCAAGCAAACTCATCAGCGTTATTGCTCAAAAACTGTAATCACATTTCTCATCATTCACTATCAAGTATTGAGACACCAGGAGTGCGCCCACTCCCTAGGGTGTAATCAATATTGAAAACCCTTTCATGACTCATCATCGGAAAAGTGTGCACCCTTCTCCGGTGTGTGCCATGTAAGCCCTATTCATACTCAAGCGATCAGTCATCATGGAAACAAAATCAAACATGTTCTGCATATGGAATTTAATAATTAAACATGCATATTCATAGCAAGGGTCACATAACACTTATCCATTTTCCGTTGCAGTATGCCTTTGTTAAGGAGGAATGGAGGCTGCTTCCCTGAGTTAGCAGTCCCTCAGTTTGCCATCCCAACTCCTTTTTACATTTCATATTCACACATGTCTTACTGACATACTGTATACCATCTCACTCATGTTGCTACCGAACATGCAGTGCAGATGAGACATTTCCAAAATGTCCAATGGCGTTTCACCCGAAACCCATTTCCAAGGGAAAAAATTCCCATGAAGTTTGGCTCTTGCAGGTCATCACACATGATCTTCTTGCAGTGTGTATCCATGACACATTCATCAAATAGACAAACAGTCAATCATTACCTGATAATACCATCCAATTGATCATTCCATAACCAAGCAATGGCATTGGTAATCAAATTCAATAAGAATCTGCAATTCTGTCTACTGCAGAAATTGACTTGTTTAATTGTGGGTTTCTTGTAAGCAACACTACTATGCCCATTATAACTTTATGCTTGCTATCATAACATGATTACCCACTTACCATGTGTCCCTCCTGACACAATCTTATACAAGCCAACAATGATTAGTAGTCGTCAGCAATTCCTTAAATTCGAAACTCACAATTCAAATTTTACAACCAACTAATTTCACAACCATGAGACTCTTCTCATAAAGTTCGGCTCTTTTAGATGGTAGATTCTGGAATTGGTAAGGGTCTTACCTCTCACTGCCATGCTCAAAATAATCTACCTGAAACATGAGCTACAAACATCCAACATAATCTTATGCAAGCCAATAGTGGCTAGTAGTTGTCAGTAATTTCTTAAATTCAAAATTCACAATTCGAATTTTAACAACCTATTATGCATATCATATGGTAGATTCTGGCATTGGTCAAGGTCTTACCTCTCACTACCATGCCCAAAATAATCTACCTGAAACATGAGCTTCAACATCCAAACACAAGCTTATGCAAGCCAGTAGTGACTAGTAGTTGTCAGCAATCCCTTAAATTTGAAATTCACAATTCAAATTTAATAAGCTCTTTCACATGGTAGATTTTGGAATTGGTCATGGTCTTACCTCTCACTACCATTCTTGAAATAATCTACCTGAAACATGAGCTTCAACATCCAAACACAAGCTTATGCAAGCCAGTAGTGACTAGTAGTTGTCAGTAATTCCTTAAATTTGAAATTCACAATTCAAATTTAATAAGCTCTTTCACATGGTAGATTCTGGCATTAGTCAGGGTCTTACCTCTCAATGCCATGCCCGAAATAATATACCTGAAACATGAGCTTCAATCAACCAAACACTTGGTAAGTCTGGATGCATATAACCTTTTCATTGCTACAACCATCACTGAAGCATTTTCAGAATTTATAAAATTCAAATACTTTCAGCAGTTAGTCACATCAACATTACCAAAACTCATTTACTTCATGCAATCATCATCATACTAACATTGCAAGGTATAGTCATATCATTCCTGCAATTAAATGAAATGTTTATATACTCCTTACTTCACAAGCGTATCATTCATACCACCTCTCTCTTCCATAGAGCATTTCTGGTAGCCAACTGATCATGACTATCCTGCATTCATAACAACCTCTGAAATGATTCCTGAAGTATCATCAATTCACCATTTCAGTCATTAGTTAGTCCGCATATCACATGCATTCATGCAATACATCACAACATTGCACCTACACTTATGCAATCAGTGATTCACACCCTTCATAGGCATACATCCATTGCATAACTACAAGGTCCATAAAATCTTTCCAATGCCTATCCATTCATGCTATCTTGCATTCAATATACCGTGCATGGACTAACCATGACTAATTCACATAGGATGCATTATTATAATCAATATCATCAACATATATAGGCATGAAACCTTCTACATTCCACTATTCACATGGTATGAGGTCTTTTACCTTTACCAATCCATGGAATTTGTCATAAGAAAACTCTTACCAGCATGGGTCTTACTTACACACTTGCCGTGACCAATTAGGTTGGTCCTCTGCAGGAGATTGTAGAATTTTGCTCACCAACTTTTGCTATGGACTTGTTGCTTTATCCCTTTCTCCAGAGGGTTGCTAGTCACATTCATCAGCTTCAGCAACATATTCATCTGGGTCCATGTCATCATTGGTTTTTCCACTAATGCCAACATCAAGCAATGATTATCATTAGTGGTTGATTATAATATATATAATTTCCAATATTATTACCAACATGCAATATCCTATGCATGCAATACATATCCTCATGCATTTCATGCATAAACTTAGGAAATGTAGTTATAATAAGCAAGATAGAGTTTTAAGAAAAACTTCCCTTTCAAATCCCTCATCCTGGCATGGAAATCCTTGTCCACACAACAGCTGGTTGACTTCACAGTCCTTGCTACTTCTGGCATGCAATTGTCCAGATTTGTCCATTTGATAACAACGGCCATCATTAGCACTTTGCTGCTCCATGCTTAGATTCTGGTCACTTATCCTTGTTCCCTACCGGATAAGCTTTCCAACGCCTATCCACATGCTTCATTCCGACCCCGGATATGAAAACCACACCACTTCTAAGAATGAAGACTTTCATCAAGTCTCAGGAAAAACACACAACTGTATTTTGGTCTAGAATGCTAACTTCAGCCACCTCATTTCCGATGCACCATTCATCTTTTATGAATTTTGGGTTTAACTAATTTTCCCAAAACATAGAATTTTCTTTTCACAAGGACGACTGTCTCAGGGGACGAAGGGGGGTCAAGGGGGCTTGCCCCCTTGTGGCTTCCACCACTGTATGGCGGGTCGAGGGCAGCGCCCTCGGTTTTTTGTTGTTGTTGTAAATCATTGATTTTCGTGCAATCTGGCGCATAAGATCGCTGCCACTTTCTCCTTTTCAGCCCATGAAAATCAACTAAAGAATCGCTGAAAATTCCACTGAAAATTCCTCTGAAAAACAACTGAATTTCCTTTGTTCAATCGGGTCTCTTCCCTAATTATTCTTTCGCAGAATCGGCTCTCGGAACCATTTTATCTTCCACAGAATCGGCTCTCAGATTTATTTTCTCTTCCGTAGAATCGGCTCCCGGAACCATTTTCTCTTCTGCAGAATCGACTCCCGGAACCACTAGTCGTTTCGACGTTTTGGTGGTCTTTCCACATCGGAAGGCTAGTGCCTTTTGCTTCCGCAACGGCAGCACACGAACCAATTTCTCTTTCGATTGGCAGTTGTTTACTTGGAACAATTTTAAAATTTTCTGTGGCGTCAGCTGTCTTTCTCATCGGAAGTCTTGTGCCTTTGGCTTCCACAACGGAGGAAAACCAACATGAACTTCTTCCGATTGGCAGTTCTTTACTTAGAACAAATTTTTAAACTTTCGGTGTCGGTAGTCTTTTTCGTCGGAAGACTTAGTGCTTTGGCTTCTGCAACGGTAGCACGCGAAACCTTATCTTCTTCTGGCGGTAGTGTTTCTTCGTCGGATGGCGTAGCACTTTTCTCTTCTGCAACGGCGGACGCTTGACCCACTAAGTACTTCCGTGTCGGCGATCGGATGACTTTCCCATCGGGTGCACTTCCTCTAACTCTTCCGCAATGGTGGCAATCGTTCCCCTTTTTCCGCTGACAATTTCTTCACTTAGACAAATTTGTCAAAATTTGTCTTTCTTCTTTCCGCTCAATATATCACCTGTTGGCGGTCGGACCACTTTCCCGTTGGACGCTTAGTTGCTTCTTCATCCGCAACGGTGGACGCAGAACCCTTTCTTCTTCCGGCGGAAGTCTTTCTCACCAGAAGGATTGGTGCTTTTACATCCACAATGGCGGGCATCGATCCACTATTTTCTTTCGACGAACATCGAACACTTGGAAATTTTCCAAAATTTTCCCTCCGACTGTGCTCCGTCAGGCGCGCTTCTGCTTAGCCTTCCGCAACGGTGGAAGTCAATCCCACTAAGTGTTTCGCTGACTGCTCAACACTTCAACGAACTTCCTTCCAATTTTCTTCCACCGGCATACTTTCTCCTAACTCTTCCGCTACGGTGGAAGTCCATTTCACTAACCCTTCCGCCATAGCGGAAGTCTTTTCCGCTAATTGTTCCGACTGCTCCACCACTTAGACCATTTTTGAAGTTTGCTGCGGTTCTTTTGAACATAGAAGGTAACTCCACCTTCTGTCATCGCATCCTTCTTGGCCCATAGAGGCCCATTGTTGCAACCTTGAGCTCTGATACCATACTGTCACGTACCCATCCCTCAGACAGTCGAAGAGGACACGACGAACACCAAGCATATGGGCAGAAAACTCCATGAACATCGACAAGGATAAATGCTGAGTTAAAAGCTTAATCATAATGCATACTAGATAACTAGATGCAGGATAAGATGAATAATCCATCATCATACAGGCACAATTTAGTCAATGCATAAATCTTTAATCACACAGCGGAAGCAAACATATACATACCCAATTCCACTCTGTAGAAAACGTGAATGGCCAGTGAAAGTCAGCTCCTCTCCTAGCTGCGTGAGATCCGGCAGAACCACTGCCTGTGCGTGAGGAAAAGAGACCCAACCTCTGCATGAGGATCCCCCGAATAGAGATCGCACACCCTCCTCACTCAGCCCCGCGTGAGGAGATGATCCCACCGTGAACCAACTAGCGCATGAGGGAACTTAGTCGACCTCCTGCTACGCGCGTCCCTACATTGGGAGTGAACCGGCATGAGGAAGCCGAACCTCCTCTGTGCGTGGATGAACAACAGAACGTGAGGAACCAATAGACCATCCCCCAGAATGGAGTCATGGGAGAGTGGAGTGAAGGCATTCGTGGGTGGAGTGTACCTGTGGGTGAGGACTAACAGTCCTTCCACCCCACTCCCAAGAGCAATAACTGCCTCAACCACCAGCCATAACTTCCCCCAACAACAAAACCAAGTCATTGAAGAGGTTGGTGAACAAGAAATGTGGAAAAACAAACAAGGTGGCAACACATGGGTTTTTCCCCCATAAACCAAGGTTTGACATCCCCCACCCCTTATCCTTTGGAACCATGCCCTTTTCATTCAGCATTGCACCGCTGTAGCTGGTTGTGGTTTATTTTAATTGATGTGCATTTTTACATGATGCCAACCATAATGTGCTGGATAGCACGATATACCATCGGCAAGTATCTCCATTGCCGAAACAATCACAACCAAACCGATGGTGGGGATTTTTCCTTTAGCTCCTCACCACGATTAATTACATTATATACATCATGCAAACCGGGTAAAAAACCAGGACGTTATAGAACTCTGTCATAAACAGAGCATGTCTAAGCTCTGTAACATTTTGTAAATTTTTGTTTTAAAAAAACCCCATCTGCTCATAATTAAGGGGGAGTGTTGGAAATATTAATCACTCGCAAATCTGTACCTGACTCTTAGCCGACTTTGTATCAGTCAAGATCTTGTCGGCCAGTTTGATAAGAGGGAAGAGTCCACGATTTGGCAATGTAAACCAGTTGAATTTATTTCTGAATCTAAGTTGGTAGGTAGATAGTTATTACAGTCTTTAACGGTGAGTCAGTCGACTCATGTAGAAGCAATTTTCAGGTTGCCTATAAATAGATGAAGGAAATTGTAAATCAGGTTAGACACAAGTTAGACATCAGAGAGAAATCTGGGTGAGAAAGAGAAAACTTTGAGCACAGAGTTAAGTTGAAGCTCAAGCTTCTGTGTAATTGATTCAGTTGAAGATCCGAAGCTTTGTAAAAGGATCATTCGGTGAGCTGACAAGTCTCAACAGACAAGTTTGTAATACCTTTGTTATTTCCGCATAGTTATATAGATTAAATAGTTTATGGTTGAATGCATGTTTATTTTGCCACACACTATTTCTGGATTTACTTGTGTAAATGTTGTTTACGGCACATTGGTCGACTCAAGTCTTCCTACATATTTGGGCATATGTTTTTATAAGTTATTTGGATTTGTTAATGTGTCCATTTTACTTCATCTTACTCACAGGTGAAAAACATTTGTAATTTATTAAGTCTTTTAGACTAAGAAAAATACTCTGTAGATTTCGACCAAAGTGAATTGACAAGGTCGGTTGAGTAAGCCGACTTGAGAGGTCGAAGAGGTCAACCGACTTAGAGGTGGAAGTCAGCCGACTTCGAAGTGACAAGTGGTCGAGGTAAAATCACTCCGGAGAATCGACAAGTAAGTCGAAGAGGTCAACTGACTTAGAGGTCGAAGTCAGCCCACTTCGAAGTGACAAGTGGTCGAGGTAAAATCACTCCGTAGAATCGACAAGTAAGTCTAAGTAAATCAGTCATTTTGGATCAGTTTCCCTACCATAAGATTCTGATGGTTATCTCTACCCATGGTTTCACTGGTTTAACCACTTCCTACAATCATACATAGAGCAGAAGGCCTGCAAGCAAGTGACCACCAAGAGAATCACTATCGCTACCACAGACAGGATTTTCCACGACCTGTATATGTGCTCCTTCAAGAACTTGACCACATCCACCTTCCATTTTCCGTTATAATATGTATTAACATCCTCTATAACTTTGTCAAGAAATTCAACTTTTGTGAGACGAACGGACCTACCCATGCTGTTCCAGAGGATTGCAACCTCTTCGTTGTTTTATAGATGGTTGGAAATAATTCCGCTTTCTCTCAACGCTCTCACATCTTCTTCACTGTCAATCATCCCGTTCATGAAATTGGTGTATCTTGTGAAAACCTATGCACCAGGCACCGCGGAAGCTTCTAATGCCACCAGATTTCGCAAGATTACCTCTGTGTTGCCGTCCAACTTTACTCTGGGAAGGTAAAGAGTGGCAGTCTTCCTGTCAAATTGGATTGTAGTGAGATCACCAATGGTAGGAACGAATTTGACTCCCGCAGAGCATAAATCGGCCACTAATGGAATGACTAGTTCATCTCGGGTGAGTGGTATGATCCTAACGGAGGATTCTTTCCCCTCTCCTGCTCCTTCCTCCTCCTCAGATTTGACACGAAGTGATAGGAGTCTTTTAAATGCTGTCAGAACAGGAGGGTTCAGCACTCGCCACTGCAAGTCCCTGAGAAATCGAATGGGGTGATAGTTTAAAGAGGCCGAGAGAGCCGTCCATATCAAAGTAAATATTGACATGTCTACTGTATCAGGCGGTTGATCGTTTTCTTCATCATTTGCATTAGGATTTTGATTGTTGGAAATACAAGGAACGATAGTGTAGTACAACACCTCCAGTAAATGTCCTCTCTCGTTTCTATTGAGCTTCGAATCCTGGGGAAACTTGAAGGTGAAAGGCGATAATTCTTGGCAAACAAGCCTTAGCAGGTTTTCGATCCTCTCCTCTGCCACTGCTTTAGAATCCAACTGCAACTCCAAAATATTTTGCAATAGAAAGAGGGGCAACTGATTTTTGAGCATCATGAGATCTCTGAGAATAGAGTTATAGGAAGTGCTGGCGCCACTCAGATCTAAGAATCGGCCCAGAGGCCTGATGTTTGTGTCCGAGCTTTTCGGCGGGGGCGTTTTTGACATAAAACTGTAAAAAATCAAGAAGGAAGACAGCGTCCAGCGACATGAGCCACGCCAAGGTTTCTTATTTGTAATCTATGAACTTGTGATAGCAGCTCCGGATTTGCCAGTCGTGCTTCGAAAACTCCTCCACTACAACGGCCTCAAAGTTTCCTAGTCTGTTGTTTCTTTTCTGAAATCTATGAGAAATCACCAGTTTGTAGCACTCCATATCAAAGAGCTCAGATCTCCAGTAATGATATGGGCCAATTGAAACAGATTGTCGAATGAACGCTTTGGGGTTCAGTGCCAATAACTCTTTTGGAACATTAAATACTTACGTTGCACTCAACTCCCGATCCTCTTCTTCTTGATCCTGTAATACAGAGAGACTTTCCTTAATTTGAACAACCCAACCATTCTCATCGATCTTCGCTTGAACCACTTTGGTGTTAGTTTCCATATTTGAGAGCCGAGGGTTGAAGAGAATTAGGATCCAAAGACAAGAGAATATACAGTACTTTAGAAATATATGTGAGACTCAACAGCCTTATATGGAGCTGATTATGTTCAAGGATACATAGGGAGGAGTTAATGGTGCCTATCGTTGTAGCGTCTATCACAAACCAATGAAGAAAAATACTTTAAAAAATAAAAAATAGGTACAAAACTTGAACAACTTAGGTTGACTGTGTTTAATCTTGAACAACTAAGGTTGATTGTATTTGCGTTTTCATGTTTATGTCTCAACTTATTACTGTTTGAACAACTGAGTCCATTGTAAATTTTGGTGAAGCTCAACTTATGAGACTTTAATAAAACGAACCAAATATATTTAGGTTTAGTGAAGCTCAACAAAAAGTTCAGTTCTCGCAATGCTTCTCTTATGTGGAGAGGTTTTATGTAGGCTCTCCCCTGGATGGGTATCCATTTGGCTTCGCAGGTTGGAAGTGGTGAAAATATCTTGCTGAGGATTGATCCGATCGTGGTATCTCATACTCATTTCACTCTCCCTAAAGAATTGAGATTGTATCTGGAAGATTTAAACATTTGTACTCTTTCCCAGGCACATAACTCTTTGTATAATGCAAAGTGCTATTGTTTTACTGCCGAGGATCTCGATCTTGGTGGCTCATTCAAATTTGCTTGGAATGAATATATTAATGGCCTTACTGGAGCAGGTATTCATGTTACGAGTATCCCTGATAAACTTGCATGGATATACAATAAAAATAGGGGCTCCATAACTGCCAAGGATGTCTACGATTGCATTGCTCGTTCCTCCTCTCCACCGGTTACTGTTGCTGCTGATATACATTTGTGGTTTAAGGCTCTTTCACTAAAAATTTCGTGTTTTATTTGGCTTGCTCTTCAAAATAGAATTCTTACATGGGAAAACCTACAGAGAAGAGGGTTTTTAGGGCCAGGTATATGTCCTCTTTGCTGTTTAAACGAGGAGACTGTCGAGCACTTATTCTCTCTATGTTTGGTCTGGAAAACAGTGGCTGACTTTATCAGTGATTTTTTCAATATCCCAGCATGTAATTCTGGTGTTCCTATTGCTGATATGTTAAAACGATGGTATGGTAAGTTTACCAGGAGCTCGCACCTCTCTCTGCTCCCATTCAACATGATGTGGATATTCTGGAAAACGTGCAATAAGGCTATTTTTTAAGGCAAAAAAAGAAATATCCATTGTATAATCCAGCAAATTATTTCTACTATTCAAACTCCCCTTCCTGGGACTGTCACTAAAAAAGGCCGAAGCAGATTTTATGGGAATCCTCCCATCAAGTTATTCCCCTGTGGTTTTATAGATGGTGCTTCTAATCAATTGATTGCTGGAGATGGCTATTGCATCTTCCTCAATGATTCCCACTACTTGGAGTTTTCGCTGGGGGTCGGATATGGCACCAACACCAAAGCGGAGCTGCTCAGTCTATGGGTACTCTTTCTCTCCTCCCATATGATGGGGATCCCCCTAGCCCATGTGTACGGTGATTCACAAATAATCATCAATTGGGCTAAGGGATCGACTTCTCTCTCCCCACCTGAACTTGTTCATTGGTGTAGGGAGACAAAAAAGCTAATTTATAGCTTTCAAGACTTGTCTTTCACTCATGTTTACCGAGAGCACAACAGGATAGCTGACCGTCTTTCTAAAAAGGAACTCTCCTTTACTCAGGGTAAAGGTTGTATGATGGAATATAATGAGAATATTCTGGTTTCTCAAGACTTTTATCAGCTCTTTTGAGCTTGATCTAGGGTTTTTTTACCCTTCTTATAGCTGTATTTGATGCTTTAGTGCATTTGAGCCAACTGGAGGAATTTTCACCTTCCTCATAGCTGTTATTGGTTGACAGAGTGTACTCTTTAGATCATTGATTCTAAGCCTCTTGGCTCTTGGTTGATGTGGATGAGTAGACAGTCTTCATTTTATGATGAGACAGTTTTCTGATGGGATCTTATTATATTGCTGTTGAGCCTTTCCCCCTGGCTGAAAACTCCAGTGGGATACCATGTTATGTACCTTGATGATAGTTTGAATGTACTGATGCCCTTTGATTCTTTTTGGAATAACAAGGATAGGCTTTTTCTTCTTGAAAAAAAAAACTCAACTTATTATAATTTTAATAAAGTGAACTAATGATTTAGGGTCGAAGGGTTTTAATCCAAGTTTTCATGGCATTGGTGGAACTTATTAGAACCAATGATTTTAAGATTTTGAAGTATACAGACATAAGAAAATTAAATTATATATACTGTATATTCAATTTCAAACAATTATAAAGTGTATGGTTAAAACCAATTATGATATCATTTTAAATATATATATAATTCCAAACCATCATAAAGTGTATAGTTAAAAAAAATTATGATGTCATTTTTCTTTAAGAAATAACCACATTTAACTAAATAGAACACAACCTATGAATTCCTTGTCTAAGTAATTTTTCAAAATATTATTATATAAATGTTAAAATACTTTGGAGCATGTTTATATATGTGACTTTAGAAAAGTACACTGTGAAAAAATAATGTGGAAGAAATTATTTAATACATAAATTTTATATATTAATATAATAGTTAAGATAGTTATTAATTTTTAGTGAAAATAATTTAGTTTTAATTTTAAGAAAGATAAATATTACTTGGTTTGTTTTATAAGAAATAATCTAAATTAAAGTAGCATAATTTGAGTATTAATATTAAAACTAGCACACCCATATAGTTTATGGTTGGATATGGATTAAATGGTTAAGAGATAGTTATGAAATAGAAGATTTATCACATATGATATATATTTATCCACTATCATTTATTTTTTATGTTCTTTTTATTTCTATCTCACATTGTTCTAGTTATCTGCAATGAACTATTGGTTATCCATTCCTCAGCGATGAGTTATCCACACATTGGTACAAGTTATCCATTCATCAATTACTTACCATTAATTTTTCATATATATATATATATATATACTAGCAACAACCACATTAAATTAATTAATGTGTCTGAATACGTCGATAGGCGTAAATTTAAGCACATACTATAGGGAAAAACATTAATATAAAAAGCATGTGCCTAAATTTACGCATATCAACCTATTTAGACACATTAATTAATTTAATGTGGTTGTTGCTAGTAACGGGTGGGCCCATAGGCATATCTCCAAAATAATAATAAATTATTATGTTACAATTAATTATTATACTTTTATTTTTTATTATTAATATTGATAAATTAATATTTTAATTGATTATAATATAACAATTATTTAATTATTTAAATATTATTATTAAATAAATACTATTAATTGTAATTAAATCCAAATATAAATACATTATTAATTAATTAATTAATGTGTGACAATAATATTATATATCATAACACTTAGGGTTCTATCATAACGCATAGGAGACATAACCATTAGATATCTTTACAAATCGTCATAAGTTGAATGATGAGCATTTGACTATTTTTAATTCATGTTTAATATTTGATTTAACAACGACTATGATTGTATATTGAGATGTTTTTTCAATTGAATGATGATGATGCCCCAAAAAACATTTGAGATATAAAATAACAACATAAAATGTATTTATTTTTTAAAATAAAAATATAAACTCTAAATAAAAATGATTAATTATTAATTAGTTAATATTATCAAAATATAAACTATAAAACAATTTCTTTTATAATCGATTATAGTTATTTAATGATAAACAATATATTTAATTGTAAAAATCTAAAATCCAAACCATTTATTTATTAATCAAAATTATTAACTATTATTAATATATATGATATTAATTGAACTTATAAAAAAATCATAATTAATTATAAATAATATAGTTCAATTAAATATATATATATAATTAATTATAAATAATATAATTAATTTTATATATATATATATATATATATTGATGTTATATAGTGATATTGATAATTAATGTGATAATAAAAAGAATAAAAAATAAATTTAATATAATAATTAAACATCTTAATACATTTAAAGACACATTACTAATGTGTCACATCTTGAGCATTGTCACAATGTGACATAACTCTAGACAAATATCTGAATGTGACATAACCCTTGATGAATGTCGCTAATGTAACACAAATTGTGTTAAACGTCACAATGCGACATAACGCTTACTAAACGCCCACTATCACATTATTAATGTGTCACATCTTTGGTTGTGTTGACATATACCATCCAAACACTGTAATAAACCATGGCTTAACGCCGTAATGTGATATAATCCCTGATAACGTCGCAGTGAAATGTAAACCTTGAAAAGCATCACAATACGACATACATTCTACATTACTATGTAGAATGTGGATGGTTTAAACCATTTCTTTTGTCAAACGTGTATGTGACAATATGTAAGTCATTGTAATGTTGCACAATGATTAGGTGTAGTGATATTTTCAGGTGTTAATTCTGTTTTGACATAAACGAAGGGTTATGTTTGATTGCGTCATTTCTCTATGAACATATTGTATTATGGTTATGTTAATTAATGTGGTTCATTGCATTACAACATTAAAAGTAATTTAATAAGACAAATATATGTTTAATTTATGAAGTGCTATGGTGGATTATCATAGTGAGTGAGCATTAAGTTGAATTGTGACGTTGCTCTATGGTCATGTTGGTTACTAGATTTTTGTTACATGATGCCATTAATTAAATTGTTTTGTAGTAGTTGGGTTTAGTTTTATTTTGAATTTATTTTTGCATTCTGAAATCGATGAAGGGTTATCTTGGATTCTGATGTTCATTGGTGCTTATGGTGTCTTGTGACATGTGGTGTATAGAAAGTCATCATAAATTACATGATCGTTGTTGTGTTGTTTTCATTTGAACAAGGCGTGAATGCAATTGTGGAGCAAATATGGAATATGTTTGTTATTTCAAGTGGGAAAAATTGTTATATAATCTGCAATGTTTGTACTGAAATGTTTTTGTAGACTTGAATACTGCAACCGTTGTTTAATTGATGTGTATTTAATGTGAAATTGAATTATTTTCTAAGCAATTTCAGTTCCATATATTTTATGATTCGTGATATTTATAAAAAATAAAAATTGTTAAACGAACACAAAAATATGATGTAAATGAATGTATGGATTGTTAAAATGAGGAAATCTAGGAATTTAATTGCAACAATTACATATATTATTTAAATTGTTACTTGAGAAAGTGAAATATTGTATTGATTATTTAAATTGTAATTTGAGCAACTGAAATATGTAATTGTTGAAAAACCTTTTACATTACGTCAACTTAGTCCAGGAAGTCATCATAAATTACATTATCATCAGTTATGGAATATCTTTGTTATTTCAAGTGCAAAAATGTGTTCTTTAATGTGTAATGTTTGTTCTCATACTGAGTTGAAATCAAATGCTTAATTTATTCATTTGTTGATAATGCAATCTTTTAGTGTGTGAGGGCAAGATATGTAATATTAGTTGTACTATTTAAAAGATGTAAAATATTGTTTCCATTAAATTGTCGATATAGCCATTAAATTTTGATGTTATACATTAAATAAATCTGTTTATTTTAGATCAAAAGAAATAAAAATAGTGATTTGAAGCAAAAACTCAAACATAGCCACTCCAAATAATCATATCGTTTATAAAAAGTTTCATGGGCTGAAGACATGTTTTATTTAAAACCAAAACATACCAAAATTTGCACAAAGTGCAAAAACTAAAACATAGTTTTGTTTACAAACACTAGTACAAAATGAGGAATTAGCTACTAGGTGACTAAAAGTTCTAGTCACCACAGGTTTTCCAAGTGATTTACTACTAAATATGAGCAATTTTGATTGACCCAACTATAAACGACTAAAATTAACGACTAATTTAGTCAACAGTTAACAAATATGACTAGATAATAAGTGACAAAGTTAAAAATGACTAAAATAAACGACTAATTTAGTTACGACATAAAAAATGACTAGCTAGAAGAATATGAATTAGTCATTTATGTTAGTCATTTTTAATTGTGTCACGAAAAATTGCAAATTTGGCAATGAAGTGTAATTTTTGTAAGTTGTCTACCTTCTATTAGTAATATTAGTTCCATGCACCTCGATCTTCAGAGATCCAACAAAGCAATTGCATGAATTTTCTCTTGACCATCTTTATCCCTGCTGCACCATTGAAGCAAACCCGGTTAAGCGCGTTCAAAAGGAAAATTATGTTCCTACGCCAATTACGAATTAGGTACTAGAACCAGTACCATATATATAGTTACCTAGATAGAAGCATCATATCCCTACATCCCCTCAAGAACCGACCATTCGAATGCGCGTTCTCCATGTAGACTTACCAAATGCATCCAATGCATGGCCAAAAAAACACGTCAACTTCGTATTTCTGGGTTGAAGGTATCGTTCGACCCCTGCTCTCCTGTTTTTGCACTCGATACCCTATTTTTGTAGACAATAAGCCGGTTCAAGATCTCGCAGTGACCAGTCGGAGCGCTTCAAAGGTATGGTTCTTGCCGCTCTGATTGTGTTCATCACTCCAATCAATAACCAGTTGTTATGGTTTTTTACAAGTCTCAATGCTGCTGAAGTTAATTACTACTTCCACTTTATATTTGCAATTATCACCATCTCCAGCCTATGCGCTCATAACCATATGCATTTTGAGCTTTCAACCTGGGAAAAGCATGAGCACCCTCCTACAATGCCACTATTTGCAAAGGTCATTGGTTTTTGCACATCGACATTCCTCACACGCTCCAAAGGAAAATTGAAGCAGACATTAGAAGAAGTGATTAAACTTTGCAAGCAGGTTTATTTGTTTCTTAGATTGTGGCAAGTTTTCTGTAATGGAACAGAGATTGTGCCCCAAAAGTTTAAAAGATTCGAATCATCCCGGTGTTGGAATCCGATACCATATATGGATTCTTTGATGGGGCCAAGCAGGATGGAAATTGTGGTACTGGCATGATCCTCCATATATATGACTCTCATAATTTCAAGCTAAAGATGGGTGTTGGGAGTGGCACTAATACTTTTTCTAAACTTTTAGCCTTATGGGGGCTTTTATGGTTTGCAAAAAAAAAAAATTCTCTACCTTTCTATTTTTGGGGAATCAAAGGTCATAATTGATTGGGCCAGAGGTCTCACCAATTTGCAGTCACTAAGTTATGATTGTTGGTTGAAAAGGATTGGACTCCTAAAGAATTGTTTTCTTTCTTTATCCTTCTGGCACTTGTACAAGGAGTTCAATTCTGACGTGGACAACCTATCAAATCTTGCGATAGGAGACTGCCCTAGTATTCTTCACTTATGTAAGTACTCAATTAACAGAATCATGATTACTGAAGGTCGCTTTACTTGCTTCTAGTTTCTCCATTTTGTTTTTGCCTTGGACTGTTTTAGGTTGTATATGGATGACAACTCTCTGGAGCCCTACTATTTTTTGTCTCACAATTATTTTGTCTTTTCCGCATTTTTGCTTTCTATAGGTTGATGGGTAGAATCCCTCTCGTTTATTTTTGGATATTGTAATGTTTTGCCCAGGGCTTCAATATTGTCTTCTATCCTAATTTGAAGGGGATTTTACATGAACAACTATGATGTAATTTTGATTCTTATGAATAACAAATTACATATTTTTTTACAATGAAAAAAAACCATTAATATAGAAATATTCCACCATGTTTCTTTCTATATTTAGAAAAACAATGTAAAAAGCTATATTTTAACTAGGGCTTAGGGATTTTAGTTTATGAATTAGTAACTAGGGCTTAGTATCTAGGTTATTCATGGATGTTAGGAAATAAATATTTCCTTGACATGCCTAAGGGTAAGACAGAGGATAGGGTTTATTTTTGGGAACTAGGGTTGTGTAAGGGTCTGTCCTAAGGTTTGTAGCTAGGCTGCAGGTTAATCAGTCACTTAGGGTAGGATAGGGAGTAGTACAGGGAAGAGGGTCGATACTATTGGATGAATTAGGTTATAGTCTAAGTTTGCATCAAGACTCTATGGGATATATAATATCCCTAAGAAATAGGTCACAAGGAACAACAAAAGTCCTTAGGAAAAGTGTATGTATACCTTGATTGTATAGTGTATCCCTATCATTTAGTGTGCACAAATGGAGTTCTTGGGTATTTTAATTGTTGATTTGAGCATGCTACAAGTTAATATTTAGTAGCATGCCATATCAAGGAATCTAAGGTTTCTTAGAAATGGAAAATTGTTATCTACGAAAAACATGGTCTAACCATGCTATGTGCATCAGTGCTCTTAGCCTAATTCATGCCATGATCACACTTGTAGAGTGAAAAAAGAAAAAAAAAGTTGTTGGAACTAAGTAAAATAAAAGTAAGCTTAAGAACAACAACAAACTAAACTCGATGAGAAAGCACATCTATAAAAGCAAACAACTAAAAAGAACATGAAGGAAAACACTATTTTATTAAATAAAAATGACTAGCTTATATCCTTCTTAAAGTCATTATACACAACATCCACTACTACAATACATGGTTATAGCATCACATTTAGTAGTGTTGCATTATAGTTTTTGCAATAAATAAATAAATCTATATGACACAAAGTGTGAAGCACGTCGAGACATCGTATTTTGGGTTAGATTTGTGTCACTCATTTCTATGAACACTCTTTGAAGTGCCATTTAATTACAACAGAGGGAAGTATTTGCGTAAATTTGTTGTATTAGTTTGATCTTCGTTGCATCAATAATGTTTGGAAAACAACTTTTCAAAGTCATGTTTGTGTCTTTTTTGTGTTACAAACACATTTTTTGAATTATTTTAGAGTTATTATGCATTGTATTAGCATCGTCATTAGTACAATTAGCGTCATGTTGGCAATGTAGTTTAATTTATTATCATTGTATTAGCATCAAAGTACACAACTTTTGCATCATGTGTTACATCTTCCAAGTGGTAGATCATCATCATTTTTAAATCACGTTTACATCATTTTTACTAAAAAAAATCATTACAAAAACCTATTTAAAATTGATTTGACTATAGTGGTAGATGATTCTCTAGTAGACATTATGGAATTTATGGGACTATAGGGAGAGAGGAAGAGAAATGGAAGAATGGAGATGAGATATAAGAGAAAGGGAAGATGGGAGGAGTAGGAGTGATATGGAGAGATGGAGATGAAGGAGAAGAGAGAGAGAATGAGAGGGAAATAAAGAGAGGAAGAGAGGAAGGATGGATAAAAAGACAAGTGAAGACCGTGTCAGTGTCAGTGGTGCCCCATCAATGCAAGGACAATGCTAGTGGTGCCCCATTCTTCCATTACACTTTCTCCTAATGTCATTCACAATAAATATCCCATTCATACCTTCACTAACTTAGATATCATCTCCCATCAATTTCAGTGTTTGAAGATGCCCCGACCCCGATTATGCTAGCATTGCTAACTTGCTTGGTATGTAGGATTTTGTTTTGTTTATGTTTTCTTAGTTGTGTATTATTTTGTCTTAGGTGCCCAATCCCCATCATTCTTACATCTCTCAAGTTTGGATTGTTTCCTCTCTCTGGTTTGAATTAATTTTTTGGTTGGTTATATATATATATATATTTGGTTGTAGGTTTATTATTGCCTTGTTTTGCTTAGTGGCTTCATTTTGTACATAGTTAATAGTAAGTAATTCTCTCATGGTTCTAGTTTTTCTTTAAGACTATATCTAGCTACGACATGCACTATGCATAAGATCACGCAGATGCCCCAATATGGTTATCGCATAGTCTAAGTAGTTTTTTTCTATATAATGAAGTGTGCTCCAACTACAAAAAATACAATAATATAATTGTTATGTTACTTAACTATAAAATTAATAATAAATATATGGAAAGTTAATGTTTCAAAAAAAGTTTTATTGAAAATATATGAAAGATGCTCAATTGTTTAAAATTATAAAAATTTAGAAAAACAATATTTGTTTTTTGTAATTTTTTGGTGGAAGGGTTTAGTTAATTTATACTTCTTCCACTTCTTCCATTTGAAGTGCAATTATTTATATTTCACTTCATCTTTGAAGGGCTCCCGGAATAAATTCCCTTCCAATTGAAATTAAAACCCACCCTTCAAATTTGATCACTGGAGCTTTTGATTTGTTGTCATTGAAGAGTTTTGTGGAGCACTTCAGCCATGGTGAAAGCCAAGGCCACAGCCATGACCTTCGTAAACACCAAAAATAACAACACCGGGATTAACAAAGACATTAAGGGATCGAGAGAGCATTTTATCCTAGTCTTCATCTATGCGACACAGATCGGCTCAGCGAACAGTCTTGCTAAAATTAGGTTCCAATTTGCGGTAGATCTCTCCATGTAACTAAACATATGTCTCAGCTGCAAACCAATTTAGGAAAAACCATTAAACTCTGATAATTTCATGTGAGTATTTTCAATTTCCAGGCGGCATAGAGATTTTTTCCTTCGAATTTCTTTTAGCATGTTTGTATCTCTCTGTACTGGGCTGGTGAGATTCGTCGATGGAGGTCAACATGAGGAGATTGTTGTTTTTGTTCCAGGTCATAGTTTTCATGGGTTTGGGCATGTTGGGATGTTTTTCAGATGCAGATTATTTGAAAAGAAATTGCACCCTCAATAGCTCCATGGTAGGGTTTTGCACCCTCAATAGCTCTGAGGGGTGATCAGTGTATTGGATGGTTGCTCCTTCATGGTGACCAATTTTGATATGATTGAAGGGGTCGAGGTTTATTGGTGGGGGGCCTATGGGGATTATTTTGAGAATTTGACTAATGGGTTTATTATATCATATGGGAAGCTAAATAGACCCTATAAGAATTATTATATTGTGGTTAGATTGACTAATTATACATTGGACCAATTTAAGGTTATGGGAGTATGGGACATGGCTAATGCGTCAGATTTTGGTCATGTCCTACTGGAAGTTGCGAATGAATCTTCTGGTTATGAAGGTTTTTCTCCGAGCCCGGCCCGTGCTCCTGCTAAATCAATCCCAAATGGATCTAAATATTTAGGTGGAAGGTTTAAAAGGGGCGCCAAACAGCCGGTGATGTTCAACAACTGTATAGAACTTGCACCCAATTTTCGTTTGTGATGGTCTTTGAACAGAATCATTGTTATGGAAGGATTCATTATTCTATGAGAGGTATATGACTTATTTGAGATAAAATATGAGATAATCTCCCAAAAACATCATTAAACCCATAGATCTTGACAAGTCTCATTTATTTCCCCACCATGATATTCAACCAGATAGACAAAACTAGAGATTAATGAAAAAATTTCCTTAGAATGGGAGTTGGTGAATTGGTTATGTTTCCTAAAAACATGGAAAATAGAGAACCGATTGAATATTCAAACGACTTATCTAATATTGAGCACCAACTCCTAGCGATCCAAATTATAAATCATTTCCTCACCTGTCATCCATTTAATAATCAACAATGAGTTGACGAAGACTTGTAGAGAGTGTACCCCTAACTCCATAGATTTCTTCACCAAAAGTTTCAATGAGAAGAGCTCGACCATATTATTTGTACCTTGACCATTGCATGATTTTATACAAAAATAATGGTCATCTGAGAGATACAACATTACTCCTTGGCCACATATCCTTCTAGACCTTGGCGAGCTCCATCAATAAAATCCCCAACTAGAAATTTTCTCAATATGCAGTTTCCCGACCTACCACAAAAAATTAGGGGCGTCTTAGCTGTTTAGATAATTAAAAAGTACCTTCACCTGAGAATAGACCTAGAAACTAACTACACACATTCTCACCAAAGGTCAGTATACTTGGACTTAGCGAGACTCCCTATAGGATAAGGAAGGGGACAACTATATAAGGTTTATTATCCCCTCTGTTGAGCTAGACTTTCAAACATGATTCAATCTCCTATTTGTTCCACAAATTTGTAAAGTTTATCCAACTACTAAATTCCCCCATATACTTGAACAAAATGATTCTTTTCAAATTGTGATCTATGTTCTTGTGCCTAAGTTCCAATGATTCATCCAACTTTTCTTAACCTTTGTCAGAAAATCCACTAATTCCTTACTCGGTGAAAGTATCGATGATAAATTGTCACCCACTCACTCCTATCTAAGTTTATAAAATATTTTATACTTTAACTTAATTTAATTAGATTAAGAAAAATTTATATTCAAAATTATATTAAATAAATTATAATATTTATAACTAACTTACAACCTATCACTTAGCAAACACATATTTCTTCAAATAAATATATTATATTAAGCCATAAATTTTATTTAAGGGGTTGTTTACCTTAAGATGCCTATACTACATGTTCTTCTCTAATATTTAATATCCTTAAGTTGATACACTTTATCTTACATTTAGTATTCACATAGGATAGAGCTAACTTGCCACAAACATTAACTCCAAATAAATTAATCATATTAAAAAATTCTACGCATCACAAATCTTTAAAAAAAAATTAAGACATAAATAAACCACAAATATTTTCATGGCTAAATAAACCAATGAGGTTGGAGGCTTCGAGAGTTAACTCGATATTTAATATATGTTTGTAAATATATCTTTACATTTTGGTGGATATTTCACTTTGCACCTTCCCTCCTTTGGGTTTTACTTTTTTCTTTGAAATAATTTACCCTTCCCTCCACAACTTTCTCGCAAAAATCATGATGTCAACCTTTCCCTCTATTCCTCTGGTTTTCAAACCTTCATTCCTTGAGCTCCCCGAACTCATTTTCCTCACTACCCACAAACTAATTTGAGTTCTTTGCGATTGAATACCTAGCCATGTCTTCATCGTCTTAAAACTCTGCAAAAACTGCCATTCTAGAGGATGCAAATGGGATCGAGAGTTTGGATTTCATTGAGGGAAAAAATGAGCATGAATTTTCTCTCACATTGAAGATCATACTGCTAGTACTGTTGAAGCTGTAACACTTGACTGCCTAGAATATGGAACAGGGGCCATCAAAGATAATGAAGCCAAAGAGGATGGTTATGTAGATGCCCGAGCTTCTTGGGTTGAGGGTTTTCTCATGAATGGCAGTTCTACTGGTAATGGGAGAAGCTATGGATGCTGAGCAAGCGCCCTTGTGATGCATACTCTGTTTCAAAAGGTTGTGATGCATTGAAAGCTTTATTGATCTTGTTGATTTTCTAAGCCTGCAAACCGGAAAGCAGGTTTTATTCGCTTTTCACATGCTATTCAAATTGTTTATAACTTATTGTGAAAGCCAACATTTTCCTCTTCTAAAAAAAAATATTTTTATAGTTTTCCATCTAAAAATTTGAATTGTTCTTTTCCTTAGAATTTTAGGTTTAATGTTTGTGAGGATTTAGTTATCAAAACGGTAGGGTCCTTTGGGAAAAAAAAACAACTACTTCTCATTCTTCAATTATTACAGAGGATTTACCCATCGATGACAATGCCTCAGATATTGCTTCACTGTAGCAGAAAACCTTGCAGAACCTGTACATATCAAAGCATCATTTAAAGTCAAAACCATTGGAAGGTAATTTTATGAAAAAACTCTTTTTGCTTCATCGCTCGTGTGCTATGTGACTAGAAACCTGAACCGGGGGATAATTTCTTGTTTCTTTTCCAATTCTTGTTCCCGCTCCTTGCCTGACCCTATATTTGTCCATTACTAATCAAATTTATATGTATAATATAGAGGGTGTTAGGGGAGTTGTTTTTTATTCCCCAAATCCAGGGTTCATTTCTTGTTTCTGTCCCATACTTGTTCCTGCTCCTGTCCTGACCCTATTAAAGTGCATTACCAATCAAATTTATATGCATAATATAGAGGGGGTTGGGGGGAGTTCATGCTTCTTATTACCCCAAATCCATTAGACCCATTTGTTGTTCCATTCCTTGTTTTCCGTTTCTGGAAACATAGTTCTCACAATTTGAACGGTTTTAAAAAAAAAATTCACTATTCAATGTGAGCTGCAATTTCTTGTATGCTAACTGTTATAACAATGATACTTATTATACTCCACCTATTTGAATAAAGGAATCCAGTGGCAACAGGGGTGCAAGAATCTAATATTGTTGACATCGACGTAGATAACAGAGATCCTTAGATGTGCACATTCTATGCCTCTGATATCTATGACTATCTTCACAACACTGAGGTACTTCCCACCCTTCATGTATTTCATATTTTTATAGGAATAAGATGTTTCAGCTATGCTATGCAATACAAGCAATTCATATGTAATATATGACTATATCTACTGATGCAGTTCAAATGTGAGATATAATTATCAATGCTGGTTTTCTCTCAATAAATGATCATCCTTTTAAGCACTTGCTAATGCCAATTACAACAAAGAAAACAAAATTACTTACGGATGCCGAGAAACACCTGCCAGTACATATTACAGCAAAGAACCAAGGCTGTGAAGATGCCTAGAAATAGGGCACAACAATTTGTTTTACAGGCGTCCTGATCTATGCTTGCTAAAGCAAAAGCAATATATATCAGTAGAAAAAATGATTCATGAATCATTACACAGCAAAGAAAACGTTATAAGAAAGACTAATGTTTTACTCCATGAGCGAATGACTGTGCAGAGCATAATTACATATCATTTCACTCCTCCTTGCACATTGACTTTAGGCACCCTTCCTCGGGATTTCAAAATTTTAACAGTATTTTAAATTAAATAGATAGACATCCTAATAGATATAATATGAATCGCTTACCAAGCCTATGGACTTTCCCCTTGGATACTTCTGAGTCTCATTCCTAAGATAGAAGTTATTTTTGAAAAGATGAAAATAAAAGAATATGCCCTATCAATATAGTAATATACCCGTGTTTTCCAAATTTTAGATCATAGAAGCGTTTCTTGACATGATGCACCCTCTCCACCGGGCCAAAAGTGAATGAAATGGACCTCTAAGTGCAAGAACAAAATCCCTACTTCAAATGAGGGAATGGTTTAGCATCTTCACGAGAATACCCATTTGGAAATACACCTGGTGGCAGAAATGTAGTCACCACCCACTTAAGGTTTTTAAACAAGACTGCTATGAGTGAAAAAGAGTAGCTAGACTGCAATGACTGAAATATCATAATCAAATGGTGTGGGCTTCCAAGTCACGGTGGGAGTTTGGGCACCTAGAGTTTCACCCGCTTAAAATCAAAATCAAATCATTGAATATTCTCATAGGGTTTGCAGGGGAGATTACAATAAGTGCAAATGTAATTGCTAGATTCCTACCACGTTAGCAAAGATAAATTCATTCTGTTCATCTTCCACATCATGCAGCATAAACATTGCATCAACCATACAATTCTTGTTAGGAACATCCACTACTTCTTTCATCTTTTTTTTTTGTGTTTCTGGATTTGAACTGTCCCCTACGACAAAAGCATACACCTTGTTATTGATCTCAACCCAACTACATCCTGGGCATCTTTTTATTCTCCTCTCTTTCATCATTTTTCTCACCTTTTCTACATCAGACCACCTACCAGTTGCAGCATATATATTTGACAAAGCCACATAATGTGTAGCATTTTCAAGTTCCAACTTGAGAATGTGGTATGCAACATATTCTCCCAGTTCTATATTCATATGTGTTATATAGGAACCGAGCAAAGATCCCCACACTGCAGCATTAGGTTTGACTGGAATTTTGTGGATAAACTCTTCTGCCTGCTAGGATGCAGATTTCTATCTTCTCGATGACCCTTTTAGTGTTGTTGATGCTCATACATGAGCTCATATTTTTAAAGTACTGCTCTCAATCTCCAATTAAAAGGATTGAATGCATTTGTAGAGTAGATTCTCAAAGTACACTTTTATTTGAGTGCATAGTCAAATGCCTCATTAGTTCACCAAATAACATAACAAGAGTTCCTTCTTGGAGTTCTGGGATTAAAGACAGTGGTATATGTCAAACATCAAGTAGAATTTTTATCTGCATCTGACCTTATACTGGTGAGCCGACTTTCTACACTTGCAAATGTGTAACCTTTATGTACAATACAATTTACTCTTTGAATAGGAAATTGCTAGTGTCAAGTCATGAAAAAGTCTTAGGGATCTTTTGGGAAAATTTGCAGGTTATGCAAGATGGAGACATAGTTCAAGTTGGGAGGAGTGAAGATATTCTGGGTGGTGCAGATTTATTAAAGCTAGTTGGTGCACACCAACATACTTTGAATGCAATTGATGCAGCATAGATTTGGTGTTCTGCCATAAGACTTTTGCTCAATGGAAATGACCGTTTTATTATGATCTTATAAACATCAAGTAAAGCAACAGTAAAGACATGATTTTTCCTATAATTTTTCTTTGTCTTCAGTACAAAAAATAGAGGACCCTGCGTGCTACCGAAATCCTCATAGAACAGAATACCTATCTGACACTCCAAACTTATCCTCCTTAAATTTAATTTAGCTGTCCCTGGTCATTAAATTTAATTTCCTCTAGAATTGAATACCCACCTGATGTTTGTGTACTGTTGTCTATCTTCCTCTTCTTTCTTTGCAATTCTTTCTCTTTCTTCAATGGAAAACTCTACCGCACATTGAATATCTTGGCCATACATTATTAAAGCCCTTCTTGACTTCTTTGTCATAAAACCTATATTGAGAAGTGTTGACAAAGATTCAACTGAGACTTGAAGCTGTTCACAAAAACAGACAAAGTCAGCATAGTGAACATAGAAGTGCCATTATAATTAACTAAATATTTGTAAGAATAAAAGATAATTATGAATGAAATCTACATGGAAAAGTGTGCAATTAAACAACATAGTCCACAAATGAAATGAATTTCATTGTTAACGTAAATTCAAAGGTTGGACTAAATACCTACTGATATTTGGCTTGAGTTGTTGTTAGTGCTTTGCAAGACTCTTAAAATAATCCTATGTGGTAAGCCACAACACCTTCCAGAAGCTCCAGTCGTGTGTATCTATTCAATCATTATTATTTAGCAATTAAATTTATAAAGGACACCTTCTAATGCAATCCAAATGTGGAAAAGAACAAATCTATACTAACAAAATTTAGGTCCACTCATAACATATATGCCATGTTCAAAGTATAGTCTCAGTATGACACGGTTCCTAGCTATAAGGTGAACAAATTTAAACTCCTAGAATTTGAAAACCATAAGCTAGCTGACGTTTAGAATAAATATCTAGTAAAATCTACCAAAAAAAATGATCCGTATGAACATATTCCTTTAGGATAGGATCAATCTTGAAAGAGAGTTTACGTGGCAATTTCTGGACAAAATCCTCCTTGTAGAACCCTAGCTCTCTCCATATTTGCACCATAGCAATGTTCGAGCCCTTTGCGGGCCTCTTTTAACCGCATTCCAGCCACATCCAAATAGGATATGTCATGCAACATGAAATAACACCACATTTTTTTTTATTTGCACTAGCGATGCATTATCCACCCTCTAATTAGATAGGAAGGGAAAAGTTTGTATACAACTAAATTGAGGAGCAACAGAAATAGGAAGCCTACATATAAAGTTGTAAAATTTGAGAACCAAATAGATAACTCACCTCGATTACTTTCCGATCACAAACAGAAAATGCCTCCTGCAAGAAAAGTAATTGTCAACAAGCACAAAAAATTATTGACGGTGGAGCAATTGTCCAGGTAATTGAAGGCTGTGATGCCATTTTATTATAGGACACACTAAATTGTGTGAGAAGCAGAAACTCTAAACTGTGTGAGAAGCAGAAATACTTAATTGTGTGAGAAGCATAAAATCTATTTAAACATCAATTTATCTTCCATTTAGGTGAGTGATTTATGCCCACTTAGGGACACGACTCTCATTAAAATGGAAGAAACTCAACTAGTATAGATTGTGCTTATCTTGTTGAACTTAGATCCCAGAATATATACTTTGCTTGCCATAGTAGCACTCTATATGTATTCCAATAATCAATGCAAACTCAAAACTTTGATAGTTTCCAGCAGTGGAAAAAGTATATCAATAATATTTAGACTGATCAAGAACTAGTTGTATGAAAAAGTGAAAGGGTGAAAGTGCTTGCAAGTGCACATTCACATAGTAATACTCCAAGGAATCTAAGGACAAATTCAATTGAGCAAATAGTATCCATAAAGATACAACAATGAATATATTAAATGTTACTTAGCATATCTAAATTGTTGCAAAGTATGTTTACTACTATGAAAACAATGTGTGGAAAATATACAATACCAATTGATATATGATAGAAATGTAACCCCAATCCTCAAATAATTACCAATATGTGACAAATTAATCAAGCACCAATTGTTATCAACTTCTAAACACTTACAATCCACTATGATAGAGTTGCGACACTTTCTATGAGAAATGCAATATTTAGTAGTAACCACAGTATGCCAATAAACAACTATTATTTGTATCTTAAATAAAAATTGTGATAAACAAGTGAAAGTATGAATAAGAGTGTTGTGGCCTTATTTATTTGTGGACTGTGAGTAACTTGTAGGACATCAGACAATATGTGTTTCTAGATGCTTCTTGAAATCTGAGACAAGACTATCCCAATGTTATGATTTATGACAAGAAAGCAACTAACCTTCAAGGCCTACTAATTACATGTGATAACAGCTATGACCAATGGTGCATCATGGTCATCCTGAATATGAGTTTATGTAGGGTCCCATCAGGGATATGTTGCTTGTTAAACTCAGAATGAAGGGTATGGGACTATTTTAAATATTTACAAGAACAATGGGGGTTTGAGATTTAGTTTGTATAGAATTAGGAGGGGGTTTAGGATGCATATTTATGACTATCCTAAAATTATAGACAACACCCAAAAAATGGAGGAATGTTGGGTGGTTTTATAGGAGGGCCAAGAAATTTAGGATGAGGTCTGGGTAAAGGTCCAAGTCTAGATAGCGAAAGGGGAAGGCCTCAAGTCTAAATGAGACTTTTTTTTCTCTGATATGGACTATTAGAGATCCTTTCTCATAGGCCGAGGTATGGACAAGGACATAGAAAAGGGTCTAAGGGATTTTAGTTTATGAATTAGTAACTAGGGCTTAGTATCTAGGTTATTCAGGGCTATTAGGAAATATATATTTCCTTGACATGCCTAAGGGTAGGACAGAGGATAAGGTTTAGTTTTGGGAACTAGGGTTGTGTAAGGGTCTGTCCTAAGGTTTGTAGCTAGGTTGTAGGTTAATCAGTCACTTAGGTAGGCTAGGGAGTAGTATAGGGAAGAGGGTCGATACTATTGGATGAATTAGGTTATAGTTTAAGTTTGTATCAAGACTCTATGGGATATATAATGTCCCCAAGAAATAGGTCACAAGGAACAACAAAAGTCCTTAGGAAAAGAGTATCTATACCTTGATTCTATAGTGTATCCCTATCTGGCGACTCCATATTAATAGATATTATGATCAATCAAATTTAAGAACCTTTTGTGCCCTTGGAAGGAAACTTACTCGTCATATGGAATTTCCTGGAAAGACAAAATCTCATATTCTGTTTTCGCGGTGATACCATGCATTCATATCTTGCTATAGAAAATGCTTCAAAGGCATGCATTGTTGTCAATCACAAAATCTATTACAAGTAAAAAAAAATACCATTCTCACATAATATCGGGTTGTGTATATATTTATCTCTATGGATATATCTTTTTATCTCGTACCAATGATAAAAAGGAATAGAAATGAAGCCATTGAAAAAATGAACATTATAAATGTAAAATTACTGTGAAAACTCATCCTATATCAACATTACAAGGATTACATGCATGTTGTAGCCTTGAAATTGGCCACCACATACAAACTTCAGTTGAGAATTATGTAGTTAGGTTTTCTCATGCTGCAAGAGTGGATGGATGTTTAATGGGACCAAAACAGGCACGGGTAAATTTCCCAAGGGGATTTTTTCCCAGCTTCAGCACTAACTTATAAATTAGAAAAAAGAAGTACCTGCAAGTCAGATTGTTTGAACTTTGTACACTGTATTCCTTGCTTACATCAAATATCAAACAAAGATTCTGGGGTTCCTCTCATTGTAGCTCCTACAATAGCCTCCTCGGCACCTTTTCCTGAGACTCCACTTAATTCCTCCACAACAACACAATCCTCATAAGGCCCAATGAATTGTTTCTCCACATTTTCTTTCTTATTTTCATGTAATAAAAAATTTGGAATCCCTTGAATCTGAGTGTGTTTAAAATATTTTATCTCTTGATGAGAAGATACATCCAAGGTGGCATTGTCCATAGGAATGACAAATAGTCAAGTTAAATTTTTAAAACATAAAGAGTATGATTGTAACTATGGTAACTTTACATAGTATAAAGTTTGAAGTCCTCTGCCTATCATGCATACTAGTTTAATTTCTCATTTAAAGGTCAATATTTTCCTTGAGCTATTCGACATAAACACATACTTTGTAGAAATTAGTCCAAGTTTTTCTATGGCATATTCTCTAATTACAGGTGTCACCTCTTTTGCAGGTACAAGCGAGTAGAGGTTCTATCAGCTTTTACAAATGCTATAAGTATGTGTTTATATACTGATGTTTTTCTTTCTTTGTTAAAGAGAGCTGGATTGAGGCTGATGTTAACATCTGTTAACAAAATCATTTAAGATTATACTGCAATTCCCGTGCTTCCATGTAATTAGTAGAAACACATTATCAATATTTTTCTTTCATGCATGTGCATTGAATGTGAATAATCTATTTCTAGATTTTTTTACTTTGGATTTGTGGTAGATTGGTTTAAGTGGGAAATTAACATCTAGGAATTGCATCTTGCAAATAATGGATGGTATGTTCAATGTTAGTTGAGTTCTTTTGCTACCTGTTTTGTGGGTTTTCAATGCTAGTTCTTTGTCTATGTGACATTTTGTTATGTGGATTCTCAAGTACAATGCTTAAGATTCTATGGATTATCAAAATATGAATTGTTATTGATTTCCTCACGTGGACAAAGTGGTTAATGGGACTGAAAGGCATATCAACAATACAGTACATAAAGTGAAGTAAATTTATTTTGAACAATCATTGATCATGAAACAATGTAAGATGACACAAATAAATTAAAATTAATAGTGTGTCAAAGTGGGTGAATCTTTCTCTAGTGTACCAAAAATTGACTAGATAGGTGCTAGGGTCTAGAGCTTGAAAGGTTATCCACTTGGGAAGAGTTGCTATGTGGATCTCTTCCCAAGAGGAGAGCATTTCAAGCTGTAGGCCCTAGCACCTAGAAGCTAAAGAAAACATGCATTCTAGAGCTATTTGCATCAAGACATGCATTCTTACTAGAAAAAAAGAATGCTTGTCTCGATGCAGTATAGCTCTAGAAACAATGACCTCTGACACTCATGTCTGATGAAGATGTCGCATCAGATTAGTCAACTATAGCTGTGAAGTTAACCTTTTACAGAACAAGCCTTCTTTGCAGCTATTCATAACATTATATTACCAATATTGCACTCATTGTCCCACTTTATTCGAGTATTAGACATTTATAAAATGAATTCCCATGCTCCTATGTTCAGATATTTCTCATGTTAATACGATGGATACATTGTCCCACTTCATTTGAGTAATATACATCTATAAAATGAATTCCCATGCTTCTGTGTTAGGATATTTGTTAATACAATGGTAGTCTGTATCATGATCAATTAGAGACAAAATGAATGATTTTAAATTGCATCTACTGTTGTGATTTTGCATTCTGAGTTAATCTATTTAGTTTACAAAAGTAGTTTAAAAAAATGAATATGAGATGCAAGACACAAATGCAATGGGTATTTAATTAAACATGATAAAAGAGAATCCAAATGCTGGGTTTCATTACTAAGTTGTTAATCAAGAGTGGATGACCTTTGGGCCATTGCTCTTAGAATATGTGTTACAAAACCCGGGTTAGGGAAAAACTTGGAGAGGCCAGAGTAGGAATTGGCCTAGACTGAGGAAAAATTCCGTTGACGCACAATTGGCTGTGATTCAAATTTGCAACAGTTGAGTCAGACTTGTATGCCACAACTTTGACTGGATGCCAGTTTAACTCGGTGCATATTTTTTGACTATGCCAGGTTTTATCTGCAAGCCTGGGTCAAACAAAATGACCCAAAAGTTTCTTAAAAATCATTTAGTATGAGGATCCTAGCTGTTCAAGGCTCCTCTAATCCTAAAACAAGTTCATCTCATTCACTTTCAGTGTCTCCAACATTAAATCTCCCTGCCTTGGTGGTGGAAGCTGTGGCATCAGGGTTGAGTTTTGATTATGGCAAGCTGTTGGTCAATAAGGGTGGGCAGTCATCAAAATTTATATCTAAAAAACATATTGATGCCAAACCTAATGCAATGAGTGGAACAGATATAAAATTAAATTCACGTGTAAATACCGCTGGGGAAGCTTTCCATGGAAAGAATGCCAGTTTAGTTGATCCTACGATGAAATGTAGGAGTCATGGAGGTTTTAAAAGTCTATTGAAGAATTTGTCCTCTGACACACACAAGGGTTCATCTGAGCTGGGAAATGGGCACATTGAAACAACAAGAAGTGAAAGAACAGATTCCGCTTCAGTGTCATTTGGTATTGTCTGTGTTGGACTTTCTAAAGATAGCTTTCCAATCTTTGTCCCTCAAAGAAATAATTATGTAGTTTGTAGATTGATATATATCATAAATTTGTTTGAATATCATCATTGTCAAGCAATAACAACTTCTTAAAGGGTGCTAGCTCAATGGTAGAGCGCCTGCCTATAATTAGGCAAGAGGTTGGTGGTTCGATTCCTCTGTGACCTATCATAAATTTGTGACTACAAAAATGACTAAATTCGCATATATACGACTATTAGTAGCTAATTTCCCGTATCTTAGTCATATTTAGCTTAGTCATTAATATGTTAACATCTAGTAGTTTATTTAGTCGTATATTTGGTCATTAATGGTTGTAATCAGTGACTAAATCAACGACTAAATCAATGACTAAATCATTAACTATCAATGACTAAAACAATTACTAAATCAATGACTAAATCATTGGCTATAAATGACTAAAACAATGACTAAATCATTGACTATCAATGACTAAAGCATTGTCTATCAATGACTAAATCAATGACTACTAATTCAAGCTATTAATGACTAGTGAAATATGACTAACTATAAGATAGTGGAAATTTGCTACCATTAGTCACCGACTCAAAAATAGTCGTTTATAGCATGATTTTAGTCATTTTTTTAGTCATTAATTTCTCATTTTCTACTAGTGAAAGACTCATAAACCTATTGACTTACATGCCAAAATCCTACAGGGACTGAAACAATGTTGGAGGGAATGGGAGAAGATCATTGAATAAAACCATGCTTGGAGTTAGAGGAAAGAAATTCTTATACATGATAATGTTATTGCATTTATTGTTTGCTAGCAATGGTAGATGGTGATTTGGAAGCCATGATCTTTCATCAACTGCTAAATGAGTAACACTGCAAGTTTCCAAATCATAGTATATGAATGGAATTTCAGCATTCTTGCACATCAATATAGAATTTCCAATTGCTCGGAATGGTAGATAGTCTAAACAATGTCTATTTATATTTCTTGTCATACCTTGTAAAAGGGTCCATCTTAACCCTCTACCATCCTCGAAATGACTATCTGTTTATTGAACGTAATGTTGACCGTGTTTGAAATCCTGGATTTCATCTATGCACCATATACTTGTAAGACCATCATTCACAAGACATATCAATCAATTGAAGTGTAATTTCAGACACATAGATCGTTTCCTACGCCCTGTAAATTGAATGCATACCACATATATTCATTTCAATGTTTAGCGAGTACAGTCTGTACACATATGAGGCACCTTCTTCAGAATTTATTTTCACATGCAACCAATAAATTTTTCCTTTATAAAAAACAACATATTTAGGACCAGTAGGTTCACCATCAGCACCAATTGTTTCTCTCCAAAATATTTGCATATTGCTGTAGATAAAAAATTTAGGACTGTGTTCAGTACGCTAATGACGTACAAGTATCCATCCATGTTTTTGTTGACCAGCGTTGCCTATCAGAGAAAAGAAACCATAGTCTCCTATATCAATAATTCCTATATTTGAGAAATGCTTTATGAATGGATTTACGATGTAATAATCCTTATGCCCTCGTAGAGGACAATATTTTGAGAGCAAAATGATTGAACCAACTATACATTCAACCATATATCTATATTCTGGATAAGGGACATGCAACAAAGATGTATGTCTGATACGATTGATAAACTTATATACAAAATGGTTTTGATATTGTCCCAATAGTTCAATTAAAATCCCATTTTCTATTATATTGTTATTTTTCCAAGCGCTAACAAAAGATGGCCTGGACAATAGCTCTTCACAATGTTTAGAGATTGATCGCAAACAAACCCATGTTGAAAATGGTACCCATAGGAGAATCATCTCTAGAAACTCGAGTGGTAGTAAACTCCAAATGCTCGGATCCATTTGCAATTAACTAAAAAAAACATTAAAAATACATAGTTATTACCAACAGAAACATAATAAATTATAAACATAATTTCTTTGCATAACAGAGACATAGTAGAACATCACCATGAACCAATGTCACAAGACACCATAAGCACCAATGAAAATCAGAATTCAAGATAACCCTTCATCGATTTCAGAATGCAAAAAGAAATTGAAAATAAAAATAAACCCAACTACTACAAAACAATTTAATTAATGGCATCATGTAACAAAAATCGACCAACCAACATTACCATATTGCAACAGAAACATAACAAATCATAAAAATAATTTCTTTGAACGAACACACAAAGCTATTTAAGGTACTTATAAATAACATTAAAAATACTTAGTTATTACCAATAGAAACATAATAAATTTTAAAAATAATTTTTGCATAACACAGACATAGTAGAACATCACCGTGAACCAATGTCACAAGACACCATAAGCACCAATGAACATCAGAATCCAAGATAACCCTTCATCGATTTCAGAATGCAAAAAGAAATTGAAAATAAAAATAAACCCAACTACTACAAAACAATTTAATTAATGGCATCATGTAACAAATATCGAGCAACCAACATAACCATATTGCAATAGAAACATAACAAATCATAAAAATAATTTCTTTGAACGAACACACAAAGCTATTTAACCTACTCATAAATAACATTAAAAAATACATAGTTACTACCAACAGAAACATAATAAATTATAAAAATAATTTCTTTGCATAACACAGACATAGTAGAACATAACCATGAACCAATGTCACAAGATACCATAAGCACCAATGAACATCAGAATCCAAGATAACCCTTCATCGATTTCAGAATGCAAAAAGAAATTCAAAATAAAAATAAACCCAGCTACTACAAAACAATTTATTTAATGGCATCATGTAAAAAAATCCAGCAACCGACATTACCATATTGCAGCAGAAACATAACAAATCATAAAAATAATTTATTTTAACCAACACACAAAGCTATTTAAACTACTTATAAATAAGATATAGGTTGACAACAAATTATTTAGGAACAAATCAAAATTCAAAATATTATTCAAACTTATAAAATATATTCAACACATTTAGATAACTGCATGCAACGATAGAGTGAATAAATACAATGATGCAAATAGAAAGAAAAAGCACTCACTATTTTTTCATATATATAGATGGTGATGACGGTGGCTCAACAATTTTTTTATTTTCTTGGCATGACACCACGAATTTTCTTTGCTTTTTTTTTTTTCAGTATTTTTTTGGGTTTTCTTGCCAAGATCACGAATTCCGTTCTTCACCAACCTGTGGTTAGGTTCATATTTTATTGCATCCTCAAGCTTGTCATATACCAACCCAAAACTTGAAGATCTTTGTCCATATCTACGAAAACTGTAAATAAATATTTGTTGTGTACCAGTAATGCCAAATTTCTTCCCTATCTCCTTTTGAATTTCTGGTTTGGAAAGGTTTCCTCTTCCAGGATGTAGAACATGTATCTGAAATTGACGCCTCAACCTTGGTTCATTTATGAGGTGTCTGATGCATACTGTTGGACGATGTTTGATTTTTTTTAAATCCATTTTTTATTTGGATTTGACGCAAAGATCTGGAAAATAAAAACATATATGGTTTTATGAATTCAAACATCATGATAACCAAATAATACAATAAACAACATTGGAGGAAATGTGGCATGAGCACTAAATTTCTAAGATATCAATTTAATAATTAAATTATACAATATAACAAAACTTAAGTTGCATAAAATGGTAACATGCATGGTCATGGTTATATATGTTAAAATCATTGGCATGTCATCTCGTAATCTATCATTCAATATTGTTTTTCTCGCACATTTCATCAGTACATTCACATTTAATCGATAAAACTCAATTAAAAAAAATTACATTTAATTGTGAGGATATTATGAAAAAAAATACATAACTAACTATATCTTTACTCTTTCAACACATACAGAAAGAATACGAAGAAAAAAAATCCAAATAAATTAGTAAAAAAAATAATGGTTGCCACTATGTTTTTATGTCGTAATACAACTTAACAAATGCTTGTAAATTGAATTGTAATTGAACATATTGAAAAAGTGTATGTTAACATATAGGATAAAAACTTTTTCTAGACAACTATATGAAAAGACAATGAATAAATAGAGATTAAACTCTTTCTATTTGTAATTTGGTTTGCTCTCTTGCAATCTATATTTCTTGCTGCCAATTCAAATAATAACAACGAAACATGTCAATATAAATATCTATACAATAAACAATCAAGTTACCTAATAACCTAATAGTTGTGATCTTTAAGCTGAAATGGATTACAACCGTTGTTCTTCTTTCTTCCTGATTGTAGCATATGCACTTTTGGCCATCTTTGAATACCTTTCAAATGTAAACAACAGAGATATTCGTAAACCATCAATAGATTTTACCCTTGAAATTGCTGTGAAAATTAAACCTTGCCTCTCTGCGATACCGATATCGATGGTTTCCCTTTGTAAAGTAAAACCTTGCAATTTGTGTATGGTAAGAGCCCAAGCCATACACAATGGGATTTGATTGCGATTTCCTCTAGCAATAGGTGCTATTGGAACAATTTTGGGATATCTGATGTCCCTTGGTAAACCAATGTAATCATCAAAAGAGACTGTAACATACATTGGCAGTTGTGGTGGTTTGGATCCATCAAAGAAAAAAATGTTTTGAACTGTCCCAAGTGCTCCATTTACCAACCTTGCTTCCACCCACAAGTTACACATCAACATCACTCGCTGACAAGGACATAAAGGCACTTCTTGTTGAAGCTTGTCATCATCAGTATTAGTAAAATCTTTATTCTTCGTATGTTCAGCAACACATCGTGCTATAAAAATTCCAGGTGACTTTAGCATACATCGATTATGTACATTTACCAAGCTATTCGTAGGAAACAAATGGATTTCTAAACTGAAAGTATTAGTTTTAGTACCATCCATATTTGTATCCGTTCGTGACATTACAAGATTCCAATCATCCACTGTTGGGTTTGCATTTTTGATGTTGGTTAGCAACCTCTTAAATTTGACTTGATTTGGATCTGTGCCTTGTTGATGGAATATCATCACCAATCTAACAACCTTTCTAAAATCTGTCCATAAGACCCAGCCAGCCGTGTTTCCTATGTACAATGGTTTATCTTTGACAGGAGCAAACTGCCCAAGATCTCCAACAAAAATCAATGATCTCCCACCAAAAGGAACTGACCTTTTTTCAGGAAATGTCTCCCGAAGACGTGAATCAATTCGTATGAACAACCTTGGCCCAATGAAACTCATTTTATCAATTAAAATGTGTGTAACATATCACATTTCTTCTTGCAATACAGAAAGTGACTGACCCTGTAAAGATTTGAAGTCTTTAATAGGGATTCTGAGGGCCGAGTGAATTGTTTTGGCTCGTATGTTGAAGGCAACTACTCTTGTAGGTGCTAGCAATAGCAGAGGGATTTTTCCATTTATAGAATGCATTGAAAATTCATGCCCAATACAATGTATAAGGTAAGACTTTCCTGTCCGTCCAGTTCCTTGAATTATCATCTTCAATGGGTCTACATTAGGTCCTTCATGGAAATGTTCAATAATAGTTTCAAAACAAAGACGTTGCTTATCAGAAAATGAGGATGGAGAAGCCGACCTAGAATGTGAGAGATCTGGTATGGATCCTCTTGAGCATGCATTTTTTATGAAATCTGTTGGGTCATCTAAATAACTATTTTTGAATTTTATATATGGATAGTTTTAAGTGTTGGTAGGGCTCTTATTATATACCCAATGGTACATAGAACATCAAATTCATATATAAATTCCATCTAAGATCATACTACTTACCTAGTTACAATAAGTGGCCCCATTTATGTTTCATATATGTATCCTTTCCACCCGCAATTTATTTGTTAAATAATAGATCACTTTATTTATAGATGTCAGAACATGTCTTGAAGCTAAAATAAAATTCTCTATAAATTGGGTTCATGTTCACCTATGAAAGTGCTCTAATACCACTTGGGTTTTACTTTGATAGCTTTATTGATAATCTTAATAAGAATAGATATTCCCTTTCTTGTTGAGGGGGTAACCTCCAATTAAGAATGAAGCTCCAATACAATATTATTTACTTTACACCCAATTACATAACTTTTACTTATATATATATATATATATATATATATATATATATATATATATAAACACATAGTGGGCCTTCATTAGTGTCACCGCATCATCTATCAAATGGTCCTTATTGAACGAGGGCATGGCCTTAATTTAAAACACTCTCTAACTACATACCTAGTGTACTTTATTTAATAAGTATGGTCAAGTATATGCATTAAGTAACAACCTATGCTCATGTTAGTTCATGTTGGGGTGTTTAAAATTAAAAAACTAAAAGTAACAATTACCTAATATATATGGTTGAGGGTTGTTTTTAATATATTAAAACGATATGTTGTATTGTGGGGTTTAGAATTAGGGGTAAGCTAGAGGTTTGAATCTCATATTATGGCTTTTGAATTAGGTTTTCAGGAGGGGTGATAGGGATTTCAAAGGTTTTAATAGGTTGTTTTGGGTGTATACTAATGTTTTGTGTTATTTTTTTTGCACATGGGAATAGGCTTGAGAGAAACCGACCAATACTTCTTTATGTTTCATGGATAGTAATGCTGGTAAATGATGGACCTTTAGAGAGAATGATAGGGGTTCAATCATTGTATGAAAAGCATAAGTGAAAGATTTTCCATTATTTGGAAAATAGTTAAAGCTTGGAAGAGCAACAAGTGTGATAATAGGAATGTATAATATAAATATTGGAATAAGGTAGATGATTTGGATTTGGTTGGGAAAAACCGGTTCATATTTTCTTAGATAGACAATATGATTAAGTGGTTAAAAAATAGGGTAATGGTGTATAGACAAAAAAATTGGGCTTGAAGAAAAATATGGAAGAAGAAATAGAGGGGGACTAATCATGGTGGTGGTCAATTATAGGTAAATTAAAAATTCCATTGAAAGCTAAAAGAAAAAATAGACAGGGCTTAATCATGATGTTTGTCAATTATAAGTAAATTAGAAGGTCCATTAAAAGCTATAAGTAAAATGAAGGTCCATTAAAAGCTAAAATGTCCATATGATGAGCCCTAAACAACAAGATCCCAAGTTACCATAATTTCAAAATATAAACACAAGCACGAATAACATAGCAGAATGTTAAGCAGATCTAAAAAGGTTGGAAACCTTCAAAGACCAAACAGAGAAATAAATCGTATGCCTGGAAATTCACGCCTTGAGCCTCCAACCAAATAGTGACAACGGAATGGATAAACTCCTCGCTCCTCTGAACTCTGGCTCAAGAGGAATAATCTCGATTATAGGCAATATGTAAATTTGTCTGGAATATAAACACAGCACGCATAACATGCCAACATGTTTAGCAGTTCTACAAAGGTTGGAAATCTTCAAAAAAAAGCAAACAGAGGAATAAATCATATACCTGGTGATTCACACGATCATTTCTTCTTTGCAAGCGCCGCATTAAAACAGTAAAGGTTACCAGAGTAGTCCAAAAATGCCAACAAGGACAAGAAGCATTCACTTCAGAGGATCTCAAGCATGTTTTCAAACAATCAATATGGCTAATACAATTGCCAATGAGGCAATCAACACACCAAAATGAACTCTTCGGATTCAAGCAAAATGAGTTTGAATCTCCCTCATTTACTCTTCGGCATAAGCATCTCTTACTGAATCTCGAAGAAATCAGAAAATAGGGTGTCCTTGTCTACATCAAATAGGCATGCAACTACCATACGTCGTCTTGAGAACAGAAGGAACCTCATTGAGAAACTCAGTAGAGGAGAAGAAGCTCTCCTCGATTCTCGTTATTGAGCCATTTGGGTTTTTAGAGGAAAGGCGGAAGTAAAGTCTCATATTTAGTTATTTTTAATATGTTAATTCACAATATGTATGTAACATTTTATCATCAAAACTGTAACTTTTAACAAAATTCGAAAATAATATTAACTTACAATTTACAACCAACCAATATTAACTTAAAATTTACAACTTGTTTACTCTTTATATCAGTGAATATAATATACAATTTACAACCAACCATTCTTTTATATCATCACTACTATTCCTTGATATAGTGACTAAAAGTTTTGCCACTGTTGAGAATATGTGACTAAAAGTTTAGCCACTGTGGAGAATATAGTGACTAAAAGTTCTTGTTTTATTAATATTGTTCATTTCTCCTTAACCAGAATTACTCAGGAAAGAAAACTGCGTTTTATTGTTGAAGCCATGATCTCTTAACGTTTCAGTTTCAAAGCTGGGGCCATCCTGGGTTTTATTATTTTTGTTTGACTTTATACTGTATAGATGCTCTTTAAAATGTCTTTCAATAGTGTTTCCTTCTTTCATCATCTTTTGAATTATAATAATTTAAAACATAATATAGATTATTATATTATAATAGTTTAAAACATAATGTAGAATATTATATAAGTGTTGTAAGATCTATCGAGACAACTTTCATCATCTTTTCAATTATAATAATTTAAAACATAATATAAATTAATATATTATAATAGTTTAAAACATAATGTAAAATATAGATCTATCGAGACAACAAATCCCTACACATTGCTTCATTGACTTTTATGACCTCAAGGCTCAAGCATCACTTGTAGAATCTGAACTACACCAAATAAAACCAAGGCATGCTAGGTATCAAGTACCCTTGTCTCGTGTCATTATGTGAGATGGCATTTGGGTAATTCATATATTGATAGTTTAAGTGATGTCTTTAACATAAAATTTGGGAAATGAATAAATAAATAAAATTTAAAAATAGTAACTATTAATTAATAAATTAAAATAAAATTTGACATTAAAAATAATAATATATTTAATAATAATCACAATAATAATAATATATTTGTAAGATTAATATAAATCTATTATGATTTTATTTAATTGAATCTTAGGTGGATCTTCTATTTTTCAATATTTGTTTTTTATAAAAAAAACTATAACTTATTTAAATATTTTAAAAACTAATATAATTTGTTTTCCAAATAAACTTATTCTAAGCCTATTTGCTTTTTTATAAACAAAAAAAATAACTTATTTAAATCACTTTAAAAATTAATATAATTTTTTTTCAAAATAAACTTAATCTAAGCCTATTTTTATTTGTTATTTTTCACCGTCAGGTTTGAATAACTCAATAGGGTTTTGGGAGATGTCACCCGAGCACATATTTTGGCGACAAACATATACCTTTCGTAAGAAAATCAAGGTAAATGAATCAACCTTTCGTAAACAAGGGAGCCGTTCAAACCTGCGCAGTCATCATTTAACACAATGTTGGATGTTTGAAAGCTCCTTCTCACTTAGTGTTGACACACATGTTAGCTCAAAGCAATTTGTCAAAGTGGAGTAGAGTCTCATGGAAAGTGTATTAAAATATACAGCCTGACTACTCAAATTAGGCAGCTCTGGAGTGCCAAGTATATTATATGGTACAAATATAAGGATGAGATTGAAACACGACTATAATTAATTATATGATTTTTTTTTAAATGTGGTCGAATAAAGAATTAACCTTGAAGTGTTTTATGATAACACAGTTCTAAAGATTATTGTTGAAAGGCATCTTCATGTGTGAAAAATAATTATTGGGTCATTCGTTTCTTTGCCCAACCATGCTTGAATTGACTGTTATATTCGAAAGTGCTAAGAGAAATTTATTGCTTTACTTGTATGCTACGATTCATTTCACTGTACACAGAAGAAAAGATTGCACATAAAATTGAAATATTTGGATAGTGCCGTAACAGAATTCTGTATTTCTAATTAAAATAAACAGAGCTATAAACTTAAATCCCTCTGATCAACATCAGCATTTAGTCTATGAAAATTCTCTCGACTTTTATGGGATCTTGATCCAGTTTGAATGTCGTAACCAATTTTACAATAACAATACTCTCCTCTTTATGTGCTTTTAAAGGTCGATGGATTGAGATGTCATTCATTCCCAACCTCAAACAACACCTCCTCGCTCTTTTCTGCTGTTCATGATTACGATCAGAATCTCATGTATTTATTAACGTGGCACCTTAGCTGCTGCTTTCGGCAACGAGGAGGCATGTGACTGAATGTGTCCGCGTATAATTCTCCATCGTCATTGTCCTCCTCATCCCCTAAAACAGTGATCTGAGGTGTAGTCCTCTATTACGCCGACGTTTGGAGTTTTAGTGCACTGTGGCGCAGCCACTGCGGAGAATAAAACAGTGATCGGAGGTGTAGTCCTCGATTACTCCGAAGTTTCTGAATTTTAGTCCACTGCGACGCCGCCACTGCGGAGAATATAGTAACTAAAAGTTCCGCCACTATGGAGAATATAGTGACTAAAAGTTCCGCCACTGCGGAGAATAAAACAGTGATCGGAGGTGTAGTCCTCGATTACTCCGAAGTTTCGGAGTTTTAGTCCACTGCGACGCCGCAACTGTGGAGAATATAGTAACTAAGAGTTCCGCCACTATGGAGAATATAGTGACTAAAAGATAGTGACTAAAAGTTCCGCCACTGCGGAGAATAAAACAGTGATCGGAGGTGTAGTCCTCGATTACTCCGAAGTTTCGGAGTTTTAGTCCACTGAGACAAGTTCCGCCACTACTATTCCTTGAAATATGTTGCTGGTGAAGGAACTAATAACAAGCCTTAGTTCTATGTCTTGTGGATCTGATGAAAACAGTTGAAGATAAGGAAATAGAAATTTGCAGGTGTTAAGGGAATCCACAATTTTTATGGACTAGGAAAATGGCAAGTGTCAAATCTCAAATCTTTGAGAACCGGCTCTAGTTCTTATCGTGACTAGAGTTCTGGAAATAAAAAGACTGTTTGGATTAATCTCCTTCGCTCATATATTAAGAGAATACAACACAAAAACAGACTCTCTTTTTAAGGCAGCTCTCTCTTTGCAGGAAGGTACATGGGCTGAGCAAAAATTCACGGGGTACGAGATGGTACGATCTCTCTTCTGAAGGTATCAATTCTCTAATCTTAATGTGACTAAACCAATACGTTGTTCGGTTATGAGAGTCTTATCATGTGTCAATATTGGGCTTGTTCTCAGAATATGAAAGATGAGGTATTACAGTTGGACCTGTTGTCTATTGGATGCCTAATAAGTAGTAGTGGGGTAGGATGAAGACAGTGAATAATCATAATCATGTCAGATAGCTGAGACCCTCCAATCACACCATCCATTGCCCATAGACTGTCGTTTGATTATGCAACAATAATGCCGGGTGGAGTATCCATAAGAATGCAAAGAAAATAATTTACCATATTAATTTCAAAACATGTAAATAGATAAAGTTGAGTGCAAAAGTATTATTCATATTTTTATATTAGGGTTACTTCAATAGATTGAATAATTTGTACAACGTGTACAATATGTTGTCTAGGAAATAGAAAAGATTATAGGTAAACATATTCAAATTTGATTGAGTTTAGCACAAATATCACTAATATAGCTAACCATTCAAGCGATTGTACCTAGAATATTATATATTTACCCATACCCACCAGTAGATGATTGTAACTGAGAACTAAAACGTATACCTCACTATTTTAAGTTTTTAACTAATAATTAAACCTTAAATTGCAAACATTGAATCCTTTGAAATCTAAGCCAATTTTTAATAACAGAAACACTATCCTATTTTAGTCGAAGTCACCTAAGATTAGGTCAGTGGATTGCACAACGTCACGTTTATGAAAGAATATTGTCGTATACGACCCTAGCAGACTACAATGACGCTCATGAAATGCAAATCTTAGGATGGTAAATACCTATTCAACTGCTGCCTTATTTTCAAATTTCTAGGAACAAGAGAAATAATAATGTGCAGTTGACAGCATTTTGTTCATAAAGAAGAAGAAATTTAAGCGGAAGGCATGCTGTTGCAGGCCCATGTGCATTCATTTATGTTTATCACAACTGAACCAAGAAATTACAATTTGGAAACACTATAGGGTTTACAATTTTGGCAATAACACACACGTTAAATACAGCCTAATGCCAACTGAACAGAACAATTTTTGGTCAAAATGAAAATCGTATCCTCATGTTATGCTACATATGCTCAAATATTATTCCAATTAACTCTGTTTAGAATGTCCTTGATTTTAGTATGACCATTGCATAGGAATGGCGAAGACCTCATTTCGGCACAGGAATGAATCATTTTCTTGCTTACTCCAAGACCTCACTTTCTTGCTCCAAGACGGCACAGGAATGGTGAAGACCGCACTTTCTTGCTCCAAGATGGCACAGGAATGAATCGTTTTCTTGCTTGCTCCAAGACGTCACTTTCTTGCTCTAAGACGACACATGAATGGCGAAACGGCAAAACTGAAAAAGTCGGAAGCTAAAGAGTATGGAAACATGTCACTTCCAATTTTTGAAACTAAGTTTTAGAAACTGATTTCCTTGGTGTTTATGACAGGTATCTCCTCAACCACCACGTATCTCCTCCACGTCTCCTAACAGACTCCTATGCCGCTAACAGACTCCTCGGCAGGCTCTCTTAACAAACTCCTAAATCAGCGGCTAGTTAAGCTAGTTAAAAGATCACACGATTCAAATCATCCCGGTCATACACTTGGCATGTTTTAGTGGATCTTGATGATCTGCTCAAGTCCATCCCCAAAATATCACATATAAACCTATCGACGTAATTATAATTGTTTATTTTGAATTTTTAACGACTACCATAGAATCAATCTTTACAGTACACTTGTCTCATCCTCGTCCATAGATAAAAAAAGGCATAAGTTGTAGACCACCCCAAATCTCAAATTAAAACATCTATCGACATAAAAATAAGCAAGATAATAATTCATTTTATATAAAATATCTAGGTACATTCTTATTATATATAATAATTGTAACTATCAACAACCATACTAAGAAGATTAATATTTTTGGAATACGCCGAGAGGAATATCACGAGTGGAGTTAATTTGATAGTTGTATCATGATTGGAGTTAACCTAATAGTTAATCTAATTGTTATTTAATATAGTTGCGATTAGAGTTAAAATTAAGCTAATAGTTGTAAAATCATTGGATTTTAAACTAATAATTGTATCTAATAGTTAATTTAAAAGTTAATATATCAACCAGTACACTTCAATTAAAATTTGTGATTGGAGTTGAAGTTGAGTTAAAGTTGTATTGTCATTGAACTTAACCTAATAGTTATAATTTTTTTTCCTAAAGAATGTGTCAATTACTTGTATCTAATAGTTAATCTAACATAAAAACCACTTAAGTTGTGGTTGTTAAGCTAATAGTTGTATCATCATTGGAGTTAAGCTAATAGTTGTATTTAATAGTTAATTTAAAAGTTGATATAAATTAATTGTAATTAATAAAAGAGCTTCGAGCTATAGTGACTTCTAGCTTCCAAATGGAGTTGGACTAAGCCTTATGCACATTCATTGGACTCCCAATTGGTAGGTGGAATTCGAGTGTCACATGAGTTGCACATTACCCTGCCACTAAGTGCAGTTATCACATGAGTTAAGAGGAATTTATTAGGAGTTCAGAGAATTTTATTAGGAATTCTACTATCACACGAACTATGCGTTACCTCAACTTCCAACTGTAAAATGCAGGTTGACTAATTAACTCGACTTCAAGCTACTAGATGGAGTTCAACTGTCACATGGACTACACATTACTGTGCCATTAAGTTCAGTTATCACATGAGTTATTTTTTTACTTTTTATAATTGTTTATAAGGATTTCGAACAATTAATAGTTAATATAAATCTATTGTAGTTAATAAAAGAGCTTCGAGTTATCCTAACTTCTAGCTTCCAAATGGAGTTGGACTAAGCCTTATGCACATTAACTAGACTCCCAATTTGTAGGTGGAGTTCGAGTGTCACATGAGTTGCACATTACCATTCCACTAAGTGCAGTTATCACATGAATCTAGAGGATTTTATTAGGAGTTGAGAGGATTTTATTAGGACTTATATTATCACACGAACTGTACATTACTTCAACTCCGAGCTATAAAATGTAGTTTGACTAACTAGCTCGACTTCGAGCTGCTAGATGGAGTTCAACTGTCACATGGACTACACATTACCATGCCATTAAGTTCAATTTTCACATGAGCTATTTTTATTTATTTAATTATTTTCTTCCAACTACCACAAATTGTAGTTATCACATGAGCTATATTTTATTTTTTTATAATTTTTTATTAGGAGTTCAAACAATTAATAGTTAATCTAAAAGTTAATATAAATCTATTGTAGTTAATAAAATATCTCTGAGTTATCGTGACTTATAGCTTCCAAATGGAGTTCGACTAATCCTTATGTACACTATGCTCTTAGTTTAAGTTTGTTTACAAGTTTTTTTGTATTGTAGATCATATACATCAAAGGGAAAAGGTTTTTTTTTTTTTTTTACAAAAATTACTTTCATGGATTTGCATATAAGGAGGTAAGCATACTAACCAGATCTTTCCTAACATCACATCTTTAGTAATCATAAGAAGTGGGTAAACGTAGATCCTTCCTAACATCACATCTTTAGTAATCATAAGAAGCAGGTAAAAAAACTATGATTTTGATGAGCTTTTCATAGAGAATATGAATTTGAAGGCCCTTTTTCTCACCTGTGTTGTGTGGTTGAAATGACCAAGATATTGGAAATGACTCCGACCAGACACTCTGTAGGATGACCAACAAATGGAGGAGACTAAGATACTCTCGCATTGCCTCTTGTCATACGAATGTCTAGACATCATTTAATTTTTTAGGTAGTATGTGAAGAGAGCATTCAATATAGTAGGGTAAGTAGAAGAAGGGGAAGAACCACATGGATAATGATTGGAGGCTAGGCATCTTTGCATTGAGGGAGTGCAAGCGATTACCTGTAACTAAAAATCAAGGCGGCGAGGGCACTAAAGGAACAAAGGCAAGTAGATGGCAAGTGGGTGCATAACAATCGAGCAAAAATTAAGGCATTGAAGGCACACAAGCAAGTAGATTGGGTGCACTAGTGATCAATGAACACATTTAGTGATCAAATTTTAAGGGTGGGTCTTAATGGAAGAGTATATATTCTTTTAGTATTTCAAAGATGAAGGGAAATATAAATAATTGTAATTCAATTCACAAGTATAATTTAACTAAATACTTCACAATTAACATAAGAATAAGATATCAAATTCAGTAATAGACAATAAAGCAAAGTCTAGGTTGCAATCAATTTTCTTTTGTATTGTAACACAAAAAATTATTGCATAAACTTAAAAAAATGTGTTAGTGTTAAAAGTGGTGCTTGTGGAATTCAAGAGAGAGAGTGTGTAGCCATCCAAGCTTCAGAGATGTATGGGTGATGGCCCCCTAAAATGGTAAAATTATTTAAAATATACCTAGCAGTCTAGCAATGTAGCATATCCAGACATCGATTCACCCAAACATCAAATTTTGTTCTTGGATGCTTATGAGTTGTCATGACAGACTTCAGGTATGTAGATGGGATGGAGGGGCAAGGAAATGGCATTAGTTCTAAGTACATGCCATGCACATCATGAACTAGAGCCTTGCAAAATTGCAACTCTTTCTGAGTCCAAGTATCCACAATCTTCCTTTTAATAGTACAAGAACCCCAAAATAAGTTTGCGGGTGTGTGCAAGAAGTTGAGGGTCTCTTTTGGCATGTTAGATGCAATATACAAAACTGAAAAAACAGACATCCATCAACTTGCATGGATATTTTGAGACACTTACACAATGAATCTTGAGATCAGCAAAAACCAAGAAATGTAGGAAATTGAATGAAATTTCCAAATATATAAATTTTTTCTATTGAAAATGTTGTTAACTATATAAAGTTAGATATTTTTTAACGGGCACTTTTTATTTTTGGGACAAATTATAAGGTATATGTTTTTGTGGGTCTAGCATCTGAGTGTCTAAATGATGCAATAAAATTACTAAAATCGGTATACATATAGAGAACATATAGGACTAGTGCACGACTATTTTTCCAATAATAAAAATAATTTTATAATTTTTTTTTTAATTATCTAAGAGATCAAACCTCGAAAATGGTACGTCAATTGTGGGTGCAGCGTTTAAATGTCTTAATGCAATTATTTGGAAGTGGGTTTTTTATAGCATGTAGAGGTTGGTGTTCTTTAGTGCACCATACAATTTTTTTTTAAATGGTTGAGAAACGAAAGAGATATGGACAAAACACTAACAGTGTGTTTTTTGAGTTGAGGAGTGACGACAAAAGATCAATAAGAAAAAAATAGAAAAAATTATGTATTCTTGTTAAAATTTACATATTTAGAATCTGCAAAAAAAACATATCTGTTTCTAAAATCTCATAAAAAATGAAGGTGTGCAGCATAATCAGACGAACCGCTAAACACTATTGGAAATTTGGATATAATGCTGAATTAGCCATGGTTTATCATACCCCAAGGCATAGGCATGTTGAATCCGAAGCAAAGTACAAAGCAGACACATAGGCATAGGAATTCCATGAAAGCATGGGCGGAGGCTCGGCCTTGTCATTCAGTGGGAATTTTTTTTTGAATTTAACCAATACGTGAGCGTGATTTAGTAAATCCAAATGCGTGCGCGATTTAGTAAATCCAAACGCACACATGATTTATAAAATCCAAACGCGTGCGCATTGTAGTTAACATCATTTTCATCATTATCATCAACACCATCGTCATCATCATCATCATCATAACCTTCATCATCACCTTCATCATCATCATCATCACCATCCTCATCCTCATCACCACCATGATCATTGGTCATCGCTCATCCTCATCATCACCATGATCATTGATCATCGATCATCATCACCATCCTCATCCTCATCATCACCATGATCATTGATCATCGATCATCATCACCATCCTCATCCTCATCATCACCATGATCATTGATCATCAATCATCATCACCATCCTCATCATCACCATGATCGATGATCATCGATCATGATCATCAACATCGCCATGTTCATCATCACCATCATCATCACCATCATCATCATCATCATCTTCATCATCTTCATCATCATCATCACCATCAACATCATGAACATCATCAACACCAGCGTCGTCATCATTATCATCATCATCATCATCATCATCATCATAATCACCTTCATCATCATCATCAACATGATCATCATCATCAACAACATGATCATCATCATCACCATCAACATCATGAACATCATCATCACCATCAACATCATGAACATCATCATCACCAGCGT